>SNQJ01S0001393.1:33672-69637 GCA_010110895.2 Picea sitchensis
AGATCTGAACCGTCAGTTCAGACAGGACCATCAATATTGGGAGATCAACGGTCCCATAACATTGTGGGGATCGAAGGTGCGCGAACTTTAAAAAGTTGAGGGCGAGCCGCAATCCAAACCCCAGATTTGGAGAAAGGAAATGTGGAGGCTCGAGGAGAATTGTAGGCCAAAAGTAGTTTGGTTTCAAACCTCCTTTGGTCGCACCCACAATTATGTGTTTGTGTGAGGTCATCGCCCAAGGTCACATTCGAGGAGGGGCCTAGAGAAAAGGGGCTAACGCCAAATATGAGACTTCACTGAAGCGCGAAGGAGAAGGTCGTGGGTATCATAATACCTACACCAGAAGCTGGAAAGGCCTGTGTTTGATTAAGAGGTGAGACTATCAAGGTATCTAAGTCTTGTTTGACTTAGAGAATCAAATAATCTTGACCAAAGGGTCAGGCTAAATCCTGGACTTCCCAAATGAGGAATCGTAGAGGGAAAGGATCTGTTCCTATAAGGAGGACAATTTTTTTTATTTATTCTCTCCCCATCATGGGTGTGTTACACTCTTCTTACAAGTTGTCAGAATGGCCATGTTAGAAAATCGATCAACCCCCATAAAAACAAAGTTATTTCCTTGCTTGGTTGAAGCAAGGTCATACATGTAGTACACAAAGATGGATTCCCAGGGCCTATCGGGAGTAGTTAGAGGAGTGTACATGCCTTTCTTCTTAATGAATAGTTTGGGAATAGTGTGGGATGTGAAAAAATGAATGTACTTGTCGACTTCCTATCAAAGTTTCATCCAATATAAATACTTCTACGGCAATTCCACTGTCTTTTCCACACCAAAGTGTCTTTCCATCCAACTATAGTGAGTTTCCCAAATAAGATTTTCCCGCTCACTTGAATGAACACATCGATGGCCCATATGGAACAAAAATCCATACTAAAGATGAAATTCAGTGGCAGGCATGTGTGTACCCAACATATAGTAAGTGTTATCGAAGTCAGGATCACTCTCATAGAGTTGGGGCCACCTAGAGGCCTCATGTTCGTAGGAGTGGAACACCATGGTTAATGTTGTAAATGGAGGTTGAATGAGGTGGTGAACGATGTAATTGGTGCTCCATTTCTTATGTTTGATGTTGAGATGAAACTCATACAAGTATGTGGACCACTTTTGATGGTGGTCATTCTCCTATTTACCTTGTGTTTGCATGAATTGCAGAGTCTTTTGACTAGTGTGGATGAATGTCTTCTTCCAGATAATGTAATGCTTGCATTGGTGACAAGATTGTACATTGGAATACATTTCTTTGTCATAAGTGGGGTGCTTACAGATGAAATCCGATAATGTCTCACTATGATAGGCCATTAGATGAACATGTTGAGTGAGAATTACGCCCACAACATAATCTAAGGCATCTATCTCAATATCAAAAGGTTGTTATAGATCAGGTAATGAGAGCATTGAGGATGAGCAAAAAATATGTTTTAGATCATTTAACACTCTCTTTTGCAACTTTCCCCACATGAACTTTTATTTTCCACCACCCTTGGTTACTTGTCTAAGGTCTCATGTGATATGGGAGAATCCCAACACAAACCTGCAATAGAAATTGACAAGTCCCAAGAAAATTTGAAGCTTGATTAGTGTGGTTGGGCTGACCAATCACAAATGGCCTGGATCTTGGATGGATCCACATGCACACCATTCTCATGAGGAATGTATCCTAGGTATTGGACCTTGTTCATGTCGAAGGAGAATTTTTCCAAGTTAGCATATAGCTTGTGTTGTCACGGAGTGTGAAGGACATATTGAGTATTTTGCAAGTATTATGCCCAAATCTTATTGAAGATGAGAATATCATCCAGATATACCACCACAAAATAATTGGTGAAAGGATGCAAGATATCATCCAAAAACCTCATAAAAGTGGTTGGGGAATTCTTCAAACCAAAGGGCATGACCAACCATTGAAAAAGACCTTATTTGGACTTGAAAGAAGTCTTCTATAAGTCAATCTATTCTATTGGTACCTGGTGGTATCCAAACTTTAGGTCAATCTTACTAAAGTAATTATCTCCCTTGAACTGGTAAAAAAATTCGTCAATTCAAGAAATTGGGTACCAATTCCTAACTATGATTTTGTTTAGAGCCCTGGAATCAATGGAGAGTGATCGAGTCCTATCTTTTGGATGTTCCCCTTTTCAAGCATCTCATAGATGTAGAGCTTGATTTCCTCATTTTTCATAAGAGAGAAATTATAAACTGGCCCATTGGGTAGAGGTGCATCATGGGTTAGATCAACTGAATGTGTGACCTAACAATGTAGAGGTACCTAGTGGGTGAGGAGACTATGTCTTTTTATTCCTCCACAAATTTTTCCACCTGCTTCTTCTATGTGGAGAGGAACTATGTGGAGGCCATGCACGTTCCCACTACCTTCTATTCACATTAAGAGAGAATCATAAAGAATGCAAATTTCTCAATCTGGGAGATGACCTTCCTGCATTGCTTAGTGGAGATCAAAGAAATGACATTGGGCAGAGATACATATGGTATGTTGTACAATTGCTTTCCCAACGTAATAATAACACTGCGAGGTCTAGATTCATATACAACATGATGTTTCCACAAGTAAGGTTGGCATAAAAGAACATCACAAATTTCAATAGGGAAAATATCACACAATACCTCATCCTTGAAGGGATTAATTCCATAGGGAAGGAGACACTACTGGCTGACGTGAAGATCTCTGCCTTCTTGGATCCACTCAATGGTATAAGTTTGTGGATGTGGTGTTGTCGACTGTTCCAAACAATTGGAAAACTATGCTGAGACAAGGTTCTTTTGACTCACTCTATAAAAAATGAAGCATAGTGAAGCACCCTTCACCCACATCTATGATTGGAAAAGGCGCTTACCTTCCGTTGGTTCTTAGAGTTCACTTGGTTTGACCTTTGTGGTAGATACGGTGGCACTGGGTTTCACATCAATGATGTTATTCCCCTTTTCTAGTTCATATTATGATTCGGAAGCCACATTTGACTTTGAGGCTTTTAGTTCAGCCAACATTGACTTCTTTGAGAAACATTCATCGTTTTAATGGCAAGGGATTTTATTGAATTCATACTACTTTCCAATGTATTTCTTCATATTCCCATTACCCTTCTTTGGTTTGTGGCTTGGACTGGTTTTCCTACGGTCTTCCATCCTGCCACAATGTGGTCCATTTTGTATACTGGTCATCATAACTTCCAACACGTTAATATTGTTCCTTAATAGCATCCCTCGAAGAAAACCAAATGGGTATGGCTACAAATATTGTAGATTCCTGCATGGAATTTTTATCATGGTAACTCTCCCACCAATCCTTGACATAAGGTATAACCTTGAGTGAAAAGGTGATATTGTTAGGGTCCTAACCCGCACATAGGTAGAACAATATATTCGGATGTAATAAAGGTCAGTATTAATAAGGCCTTTCAATAAAATATAATAAGGTGAATGTAAGAAGACCTAATAGAAGCTTCCGCTTCTAGAAGGATATTCCTCTAAATGCTTCTTTTTAGTATAAATAGGAGTCGAGGGTATGAGAACCCTAGCTTGGATATTATTGTAATAGAGCTCTTCTCAACTGGAGGTTTCCCCCTCGAAGAGGTCCGTGAACATTGGTTTCAGATTCACAGTGTTATTTCAGTTGTTATTCTTATATCATTTCATTGTTATTGTGGTGAATGTTCTGGTTATATTGATTTTATTTTACCATTACTAGCATTTTATTTAAGTTCTGCATACATTTTATATCTGGTATATTACAAGTGGTATCAGAGCACTTTCCTCGGTAGAAAGTGTGGGTTAATTTTTTTTTTAGGGTAGAGACGTATTACAACATCTTTAAGCCATAGATATATGTCGTTACATGCATAAACCCATGGTTTAGGGATTCATACACGCAGGAAATACAAGTGGTACTTAAGCGCACATCTGTTGGCCACCCTTGTAACCCATGTTGGTACCCCTTCGAGTGATAGTGCATCAAACAACACCTGTGTAAGGATCGACCTAGATTACCTGAAGCCCTCTTTAGATAAACCGATCGATCACCTGACTGCTATAGTGTCACCGAGAACAACACTTGGGAAGATACTCTCTAGTACCTGGGTAGTCAGGTAGTACGACTAATGGTACAGTCTATCCTCTTTAGTTATTGCCCTGATATATTGAGCCTAGTACTACTGATGGACCCCGCACGTATATCAGAGAGCTATAGCACAAGGAAAACCCTTATCTGTAGAACCCTTGAATACCTAACCCTTGGGAGACAAAAGCATAAACAAATTAAAACAGACAAGATCTATTGCTGTGCAACTGTGTTCGGCTTGCCAAGTAAATATACATTTCTTTCTGGTTAAGCATTTGGGCATTTCCTCTCTGCAGTCTGGAAATTTTTTCACCATTATTTGAGACCTATTCCATTGGATTCATCTCTTCTCCCTTATCACATTCATCCATATAATTTTTTTGAAAAATTATTTTTACCCCACCTACCCCTTTTCAGTTTCCTCGTCCTCATGGCCCATACTCGTAGCCAAGACTTGGAAGCTCGCTTCAACACCTTGCAATTTGGTCTCATTGAGACCCAACAAGAAGTGAAACAACTCAGTGCCAATGTTGTCGTCATCAATACAACTATGCAGTCCTCAATGGGGGAAATCAAACAAGACCTCACCACCCATGTTGAATCAGTCTTTTTGGCACTCTGCACTAAACTGCATAACCATCACTTTCAACATGACCTACGCCTTCTGCGGGTGGATGTGATCAAATTTGATGGCTTGGACCCCACTGGTTGGGTAACCCAAATGGAACATTACTTCTCTTTATACGACATTAAATATGACTTGGCTAAACTCCGATATGGTGTTCTCCATCTAGATCAAGAACATTGGCAATGGTGGCAATGGAGAAAAACTTCTCTTCAAGGGTATATTTCTTGGACACACTTTATGACAGAGCTTTATGAATGCTTTGACACTGACACCAACCATTTGGTCCATTTGACAAAGCTAAAACAATTAGGAATAATGGAAGACTTTATAACTTCCTTTGAGCACCTGGATTTTAGAACAGAGGGCATGTCTGATGCCTTTTTCCGTGAGTGTTTTATCAGTGGCCTCAAGTATGAAATTTGGGCCCATGTCCTCATGGATCGGCCTGAGAGTTGAGTGGAGGCTACTAAAAGATCTAAATAAGCACAACAGGTTGTATCTTCTCAAAACCGCAAACCCTCTTTTATCCCTTTCTTTAAACCAGTAATTCCCACTACTCCCTCTGCTCCACTAAAGATCCAAAAATTGACCAGGGATGAAATGGATGAATGCTAACTCAAAGGCCTTTGTTATAATTGTGATGACAAATATTTCCCGAGCCATAAGTGTAAATAAAAAAAGATTTTTATGGCCATCTCTGAGAAGATTTCATAAGAAGATGAAGAAACTCCCTCTGTGTCTGAGTCACTTGAATCCACTGACATAACCCCTCCCTTAGACCCTCCCGAAGAAGAACCGGTCATTTCCCTCAACACTCTCACTGACTTCTCTTCTCCCCAAACCTTCAAGCTAATCAGTTCCATCAAGCATTGAAATTTCATCATTCTGGTTGATAGTGGCAGCACCCATAATTTTATTCATCGCCGCATTGCCCAAGAAACTCATTTCTACATCCATGCCATCAATAATTTCCAAATCATGATTGCCAATGGTGGTTCCATGAAATGTGGAGGGCGTTGTGAAAATGTGCATCTCCAAATTGGTGACTACCACCTGAAATCCCATATGTTTTCTATCGACATGGTAGGTTATGACATTGTTTTGGGTGCAGACTGGCTAAGGACTTTGCGTCCCATTCTCATGGATTTTAAAGACTTAACCATACAATTCGACCAGTAGGGCCACCAATATAAGTTCCAAGGCATCACCTCCGGTTCACCTGAGATCATTAGTTCCCATCGCATGGAAAAGATGCTCTAAAAGGGTCATTTTGGTGTTATCGCACAACTCCATGCCATACAAGCAACATAGACACCCTCGGTACCGCAAGACTTCCAAGCCATCCTTTATAAACATCAATTTGTCTTTTCCACTCCCCAAGGCATCCCTCCTTCCTGTGGTGTTCATGATCATTCCATTCCCATTGTACTCGGAAGCCTTCCTCCCAATATCCATTCGTATCATCACCCCTTTTCCCAAAAAAATGAAATTGATAAACTGGTCCAGGAACTCCTTAATGCAGGCATTATCTTCCCTAGTACGAGCCCCTACTCATCTCCTGTGGTCGTGGTCCTGAAGAAAGAAGGTTCTTGGCAAATGTATCCTGACTTATGTGCCCTCAACAAACTTACCATCAAAGAAAAATCCCCCATTCCTGTCATTGATGACCTCCTGGATGAATTGAGTGTCGCCTAGCTCTTCACTAAACTGAATCTTCGTTTGGTCTACCACCAAATACGTATGAAAGAGGTAGACATTCCCAAGACTTCCTTTAGAACTCATGAGGGCCACTATGAGTTTTTCTTCATTCCCTTTGGCTTGTGTAATGACCCCTCCACCTTCCAAAGCCTCATGAATCATGTCTTCCATTATTTTCTTTGCCATTTTTTCTTATTTTTCTTTGATGATATCCTCGTCTATAGAAAAACCTGGAAATACCATCTTGCTCATGTGGATCGAGTTCTCCATCTACTCTCTTAGCACCACCTTTTCCTGAAACAAACTAAATGTTCTTTTGGCACCTCAGAAGTAGAATACTTAGGTCATCTGGTTGGCAAAGATGGCATCAGGGTGGATCCTAAAAATATTGAAGATATGAAAGACTGGCCTCACCCAAAGAATCTTAAGAGCTTGCATGGATTTCTAGTCTTAACAGGGTATTATTGCAAGTTTGTTGAGAATTATGGGAAGATTGCAACACCTCTCACTGCTCTCCTAAAAAAGAACTCTTTCACTTGGACTCCATCCGCTGCTCAAGTTTTTCAGACCTTGAAGATGGCCATGTGCACCACTCCATTCCTCGCCCTTCCCGATTTCACAAATACCTTTGTGTTGGAATGTGATGCCTCAAGGAAAGGAATTGGTGTTGTCCTTATGCAAGAGGGTCGACCTTTGGCCTTTACCAGCAAGAAACTATCTGAAATAAATCTGGGCAAATCCATCTATGAAAAGGAAATGTTGGCTATTCTGCATGCCATGGATCTGTGGCATCATTATCTATTGGGGAAATGTTTCCAAATTAAGACAGACCATCAAAGGCTCAAGTATTTTCTAGAACAATGCATTTCCTCCCCAGAACAACAAAAATGGGAGACTAAACTCTTTGGATATGATTATGAGATCATTTATAATAAAGGAAAATACAATGTGGTTGTGGATGCACTTTCCCGAAAATATGAAGATGAAGGATCCCTTTTTTCTCTTTCATTCATTGTACCAAATTGGCTCCAGGCCATTCGCCAAGAATGGCTACAAGATCCCAAAAGTTCACAGTTGATCCACTAATTGTATTCCAAGGCTCCATATTCCCTAGGGTACTCTTGGCTCCATGATGAACTTCGATACAAAGGCCGTTTGTATTTAAGTAAACAATCAAATCTTAAATCCACAGTACTTTCTAGGCTTCATGCTACACCCACAGCAGGGCACTCTGGGTTCACCAAAACCTATGACAGGGTCAAACGTTCATTTTTCTGGGATGGTATGAAATAGGACATTCGTAATTTTGTAGCTGAATGTGATGTGTGTCAACGCAACAAGGGACAAACAGTCAAATCGTCAGGCACACTACAACCTATCCCAATTCCACCTACTATTTGGAAGGATATCTCTATGGATTTTATTACCGGCTTACCCAAATTGGGAAATAAATCCATCATCATGGTGGTTTTTGATCGCCTTTCCAAGTATTCTCATTTCTGCGCCCTTCAACACCCATTTACAACATCCACAGTGGCTCAAATATTCATGGATCAGGTCTTCAAGCTTCATGGCATGCCACACTCTATTATTTTTTATCGCGACCCAACTTTCACAAGCAATTTTTGGCAAGAACTGTTCAATATACAAGGCACTGAATTGCATCTCAACACAACTTATCATCCCCAGACTAATGGCCAAACAAAAGTTGTCAACAAATGTTTGGAAACATATTTGAGGTGTTTTGCCTCGAAAAAGAAAAATTAGTGGGCTCAATGGATACCCCTAGCTGAATGGTGGTACAACACTTCATACCATACAACTACACGCATGACTCCTTTTGAAGCGGTATATGGACATAAGCCACCTTCAGTTCTCTCATAATTACTGGGTGCCTCGAAGGTCCAGGCGGTTGACCTAACACTTACATATTGAGAGGCTATTCTGTGTACCCTCAAAGAGAATTTGGTCATGGCAGAAAATCGCATGAAGCAAAAAGCAGATCAAGGTCTCTTTGAATGTCAATTTGCAAAAGGGGATCCGGTGTTTCTTCGACTACAACCTTACAAGCAAACTTCCCTCAAGGCCGAGCATTGTCAGAAGCTAGTGCCCAAATTTTATGGTCCTTATACCATACTCAAGCATCTGGGACAAGTCGCTTTTCAGTTAGCTTTTCCTAACCATTCGAAGCTACATCCTGTTTTTCATGTTTCATTCTTAAAGAAGGTGATTGGAGCTAAGTGCCAAATTCAAACCAACCTTCCATAGTTAGTTGAAGAAGGATCCATTTGGCTACAACCAGAAGCAGTTTTGGATCAGCGTGAGTGTCTCCTACATTGGAGAACCATCAAGGAAGTGCTAGTCCAGTGGAAAGATACAACTCCAACAGACACCACTTGGGAACCAACTACCATTCTACAACAATTTCCTCATCTCAAGACTTGAGGACAAGGTTGTTTTTAAGGGGGTGGACATGTTAGGGTCGTAACCCGTACATAGGTAGAACAATATATTCAGATGTAATAAAGGTCAATATTAATAAGGCCTTTAAATAAAATATAATAAGGCGGATGTAAGAAGACCTAATAGAAGCTTCCGCTTCTAGAAGGATCTTCCTCTAGATGCTTCTTTTTAGTATAAATAGGAGTCGAGGGTATGAGAACCCTAGCTTGGATAATATTGTAATAGAGCTCTACTCAATTGGAGGTTTCCCCCTCGAAGAGGCCTGTGAACATTTCTTTCAAATTCAAAGTGTTATTTTTGTTGTTATTCTTATATCATTTCAATGTTATTGTGATGAATGTTCTGGTTATATTACTGTTATTCTGCCATTACTAGCATTTTCTTTTAGTTCTGCATACATTTTATATCTGGTATATTACAGATATTTTCTCTATCGAAACAATTATGGAAAAAAAAAATACTCTTCGAGGGGATTCAACCATTTATCTAGAGCATCTACATCTATTTGACCTTCAAATACATGAATATCAAAACTAACTTGTACCTAGAATGGGGTGACGTCTCCAAAGTGGTTGCTTGACGAAAATGCATTTGTTTTTGGTAGTTGTTAAATGATATAGGTACATTTATCCATCATCTGGTTCCTTTGTAATACATGGGTTCCTATAGTAATAGTTTGATAGGATCTCGTTTTCCATCGTCTCTCTTTTCTTCTGCCATGGGAGGTCATCGGGGTTAGTGAGGATGATCCTGCAAAGGCTCAAATTGTTCGAGTCCCAAATCCTTATGCCTTGACCTCCTCAGGGACATGCACAGATAAACAGGTAAAGAGCATACCACTATGATAGCACTAATCTGGATTTATAAATGGGATGAAATGAAATATAGAGGTATAACAAAAACACAAAGGTATAGTCGCTACTTCTTATGAACTGAAATCCGACGACAATACATCGATTGGTTGATGAAATTTCTTTGGCACTTCGAAAAAATGTGGTTACCAGTTTCTTTGGTGTATCTTGGTCGGATAATCTGATGAACATATTATCATCGTATATTTGACACTGTGTCGACAGTATACCAACATTCCTAAGGAACAAAACCTTGTCAAAATCAATCATAATTTTTAGCACATATGTGTTGGAAGTTCGACATAACTACACATCAAATATCTTTTAGAGAAACAATATATCTAACATATTTTTCTCATATTTTGTGTCGTATATCTGATGAACATGTAGGTCGAATAGCCGACATACAAAAATAATATCCGATGAAGGATCTATACCTCCGATGGATATGTCTGTAGAATAGTGCATCAGATGTATGATGCAAAGGTACACCAGATGTCCAACATCCAAACAACATATCCAATGGAGGTTCCATACCTCCGATGGTTATGTCTGTCGGACAATGCCTCGTATATTTTATGATCTAGTATGTCGAATATCCAACAACAAAACAACATATCCAACGTAGGTGCCATACCTCCAACAGATATGTTTGTTGGATGGTTCGTCGGATATCCAACAAACTGAATATATTAAAAACAAATAATGAGATTAATGGCCCGTAACTTTTGTGTTCCTATTGACAAGTTAGAACCCTAATATTTTTTCCACCTAAGTTATTATCTCAGCAAGGAGTTCAATAGTAATTTTGGCCAAAAACAAAATTCCAATCCCTTGTACTCTAGAACTTGTGCCTAGGAAAGAATTTGAAGAAATTCTACAATATTTATATCATGCAAGGCCTATCCAATTCTTCAACCACCTAGAATGCAAGTAAATATTATTTTGTTAGTGGAAATAGTGGAATTTACCATTGAATCCTTACCCAAGCATCGATCACAAACTATTTTCATTATTTCTCTATTAATAACACATTGCAACTCCGTGAAGTTTCTACCTAAAATGTGAAAAGCTAGATGTACAAAATACAAAACAAGAGTGCAAACTTGGGTGTATACATTTTTTGCTAATAGACCAATATTACTTTGTGGTAATCCAACATTTAATGAAATAAATTTGTGGATACATGATATTCTTACAACCAGTCATTATTTTTATTTATTTTGAAAACCCAATACAAAAGTAGGCTTCCACTTGGACACAAGAGTGTCATGTTTGACTTGAAGGAGTTTACAGATTGACAAGTCCATGAAAGTTGGAGTCGCATTAAGGAAGTTCAACCAGAATTTGTCTAAGTATGGGAATACATATTGATAATTGTGCCCAAGGTGTGGAATAATGTAGAAGAATAAGTCACATAGAATACACATTGCAATGATTAATCCATGCTAATGATTGAATTCGTATAAAATGATGTGTTGTAGATGTGATAATATTTTGGTTAGGTAGTCTAGCATTGTAACCTATTTGCATGTGAGGAAATTTGGCCATGCTAATATTTTTTTGTGCCACCTGATAGAAATTCACAACTAGATTAGTTCTAAGCATGTTGGTGCAATTGGATAACTCAATGGATTGGTGCATGAAATACAAAAAATAATGACATGTTGTCTTCTGGTTAAAGATTCTATGATCCCAGATATGCAAAGATTCTATCCATTGGTTAAAGATTCAAGTCAAGCTATTATGTTGAATTCTAAAGAAAATAAGATAGAGTTTGTATGTAATATTTGGAAATTTGTTTTGTAAAGGTTATCATGAAAATCTCATGAGTCATAACCTCCAAATAATAGTAGTTTGTTATGCCTAACGCAACTGTTCATGGAATCCATTAATTAGTCCTTGAATTAGATTGAGTGGATATTATATAAATTAGGTAGCAACGATAAGGAGGGGGATTATTTTTAATCATTGTAATATAACATCCAATTCGATGTTTATTTTCGATCCAAGCATTGGAGTTGTGCTATCTGCAGATGATGTATCTTTGAGAATGATTTAAATGCAATAATATGCTAGTACTCATGAGAATTGGTTCAGACATGATTTGGTCATGATGTTGTAGCTTTCTAAGAAGCGTGATGTCAATTGGGAGGGCCGACCAACTCGGCCCATGACTTCTCTATTATATTACCCTATAATGTAATTCATTGTAGTGTGTCTTTTAGATTTCAACAATAGCTTGTTTCTCCTACATTTGTAACCATATTGCAATGTGTTTCATTATTTGATTTGTCTTTTATTGTTTCAATAAATTACTATTGTGTTTGTGTACAGAACACGATTGTCCATTGAATTCATAAATTGATTGCACATCTGTCACATTACAAATATTCTCTCATTTCCTCATGCTTCTAGGTCACCCTAATCTCTTCACACTGAGAACTCTTCATCCTCAATCTAACGCTGCAATGAGTCTCTGTATATGTCATATACGTAGGGTTTATCACCATCTTGTTTTGTTTCAACACTATTATATATTTCAAAACATACGTGACATATTTGTCCCTCAGGTATCCCAAAAATTCCTTGATTCCCCATGGAATGCTGACAATATTTGTGTTGAGAAATTTGCAGGCTCCCTCTGAATTGAGCAAAACCAAGGCCAGGTTTTTCAAACTAAAAGAAGATTTTTATTTTATTTTATATCAATCTCTATATTGGAAGGTTCGAGGAGGAATCTTGTTGAGTTGTTTGTTAGAGGGACAAGTAGAAAAAACCATTAGAGAGTTTCATAAATGTTATTGTGGAGGGAACCATTATTGGAAAACCACCGTGAAGACGATATTGAGGGCAGGTTTCTATTGGCCTAGAAATTTTTATGATGTTTACAAAGAAGTTTCAAGCTGTCATGAATGCCAAATTTTTGATGGGAAGAGAAAACTGCAGCCTTTGCCTTTGAAGCCTATCTCTATTGAAGCACCTTTTAGACAATGGGGCCTTGATTTGATAGGAGAAATTCATCCACAGTCCTCAGCTCAAAACAAGTCAATACTGATAGCCACATATTACTTCACCAAGTGGATTGAAGTAGTTCCCACAAGGCAAGCCACATATACAATTATCATTCAGTTTTTGGAGAACAATATTTTGTCTAGGTTGGTTTTCCAATCAAAATCATCACAAACAATGAAACAACATTTAAGTCCAAAAAGATGGAAAGTTTTTGTAGTGATTACAGTATAACTCTTGGCCATTCCACAACTTATTACCCTCAAGGTAATGGGTTGATTGAGTCATCCAATAAGAGTTTGACCAGAATTATCAAAAAAATGTTGCAAGATAACAAAAATGATTGGCACAAGAAGCTTATCCATGCACTATGGGTTGAAAGGATCACTACTAAAAGGTCTATTGCCACTTCACCCTTCCAGATTGTGTATGGTACAAAGGAAGTTTTTCCTACTTCATTAGGATTTCCAGTGATGAGATTGTTACAGGAGAAATATGTTGAACTAGATTCCACTCAAAGGAGGACAAATGAACTAATCAATGTCCAAAAAACTAGAGAGAAATCATTCAACAACTCTCAACCACACCAAGATAGGATTAAAAAGTTTTTTGACAAGCATACTAAGGAAGATGATTTGAAAGTGGGGGATTTGGTGTTGAAATGGGATGCCAGGAATGAAGAGAGAGGAAAGAATGGGAAATTTGACCATATGTGGCTGGGAACTTTCAAAATTGTAGCATACCATGGAAATAATGCTTATCTGTTACAGGAACATAATGGAGATATCGTTTGTGGAGGACCTATAAATGACAGGTTTCTCAAGCATTCTCTCACTTAAATGAATTTTCATCCTTCCCATTTAATTGTATATAACCATTTGTTTTTTCAGTTGAAGAAATTGAAATCAAATTGATAGAAATTGAAGCCTGAAGCGAAGGCCCTAAGTTATGTTGAGTATAATTTGAGTTATGTGAACGAAGTTTTGTGAATAAGATGTTGATCATTTTAGTTGCATGAGTGAAATAAAGACCAATGGGAAGGCACTTGGTCTGTCATTATTTGCTACCTCGCTAGGAGCATAACATCCCCATTTGGATCCCATGTTAGTCACCATTAAATATTTTTATGTGAAATCAAGATTTCAAATCTAGCGAGACACTAAATATGTTTGGAAACTTGATAAACTAGGGAAGGGGATAAATCTGGCAGGGAAAGTCTAAATCTAACAGTATAACTAAGCTGATGGGTCTCGATACATCATGGATCGTGAACTCTCAAAATTGATGACCAAGGATGATTTTGGGGGGAGGAACTATGCGGGGGTTAATTTCGAAGAGCGGGCCAAAATTTTAACCATGGTTTTTGTTTGGGGATACGTGGCACCACCAGGTGCATTTCAGGGTGAAAAGAGGGTTGCCCCAAACCAATTCCTCATGCCCCCGAAATTTGGAAAAGTATAAAGGGGAATTTTTTATTTATTTTATTATTGTTTCAAACACTGGACCGTTTGAAACTTGGTGCGACCACCCTCATTCAATTGCAACTCAACAGTACGTCAACTGCACACCATATCCACTCTTTTTCGGGTATTTTTCATCGCAACCATGGATCCTATTATAACTTTAGTAAGAAAACAAGATCCTGTGTGTTACACCTAAAAATTACTCACTTCGATAGTGTCACAAGTGTCGTCATTACAAGTGTTGTAAGTGTCACATCTTGTCCGCAAGTGTCACATATTGACTATAAGTGTTGCAAGTGTCAAAAACATCATACTGCCATCTTGCATATGTCGTGCCTCTAACGACATCATGAAGACACTTAAGACACCTCAAAAGGTGGTTTGGAAGAAGAGAAATCACTTGACAAGAAGTACAAGCCTTTTGACATTGAGAAAACCACAAAAGAATGGATTTTGGAGAGGAGCACTCCCCTACCCACTGTCAGGGAGTGTTGGCCCTCCTTGAACCTCTTTGGGGGAGTGCTTGGGTGCCCTGTGCACCCTTATGGGGGAGCTCTACCCTCTTTTTAGCAAATTCTGGGTTTGTTGAGGCAAATAAGAGAAGAATCCCTCAATTCTTGAAGGTAGTTGGATTCGAATAGATGGTCAAGTCATGATCTTAGGGGAGATCCTCAACTGAAGGATAGGAATCCTCAACTTATCCCAAAGATCTCTCAAGTGGTTGGACCTCTCCAAGGTTATATAAGGAGGCCTTCTCATGGTGAAAGGACAAATGGAGATTGGAGATGTGAAACTTATGATCTCATGAGTGAGATGCCATCAAAGCAATCAATGGAGATTACTTGAGAAAAGGGGTTGGACAAGGAGAACTGGAAGAAGCTGTTGCACGTTCATTCAAAGGACTGTAAGTACTTTTACTTGTTCTCATTATTATAATCAATGCCTGTCCTGTTTCTTTCAAACTTGTGCTTTTTCCATATGAGTTTGTCTACAATATATGGATCTATGCTTGATCTAATATCANGTTATATAAGGAGGCCTTCTCATGGTGAAAGGACAAATGGAGATTGGAGATGTGAAACTTATGATCTCATGAGTGAGATGCCATCAAAGCAATCAATGGAGATTACTTGAGAAAAGGGGTTGGACAAGGAGAACTGGAAGAAGTTGTTGCACGTTCATTCAAAGGACTGTAAGTACTTTTACTTGTTCTCATTATTATAATCAATGCTTGTCCTGTTTCTTTCAAACTTGTGCTTTTTCCATATGAGTTTGTCTACAATATATGGATCTATGCTTGATCTAATATCAGTACAGTAGGAAGACTTGTGTACCTTTGTTTGTTTTGCAGGACCTATCAGGGAGCTCAGAATCGAAGTTTAGCCAAGACTTTGCAAGGACAAACGTCACTAATAAGGTATATATCGTTCTCCTTCCCTTTCATTCATTAGCTTGATAGGATATAAAAGGAAGTCAGTGTCCATGTTAAGAACTTTTTTGTCTTGGTCTTAGGAGTCTAGAGACCAAGAGGGATCCACTTGTCCGCAGTGGGATTCACCTTCAATAGAAATTGGCGACTCCGATAGGGAGGAGCTATGATTTTTGTTTCCATTCCTAGATCTTGTTTTGGCTCTTTGTCCACTGATTTTATCTTCTCCACATTGTATTTTTATTCTTAGATTTGTTTGATTTCCTCATTATGTCATCTAGATCACCCTAATTGACTGAATTTCGTTCATTTTTTGAGTTTTTGGAGCAAAGTGCTCCCCTCTTGTTGTTGTCAGAGTGCTAAGACTCCCCTGTAGCCTTACACAGAGCGTTGGAACTCTCTGGTGCCCCTTACACCAGAGCACTACCCCATTTTTGTGAGAAATTCTCCAAAATTTTCATCTTCTGAAGCTATTTCTTGGTTTTGGCTTTTGCTCAAGGTTCCATACTCTCAGTACATCTTGATATTGGATTTCAAACACCCTTATTTCTAAGAATTCATCCTCTTTTGTTTGGATTTTTTGACATTTGTTCTTACTTTTCAATAACTCTTTGTCCTTCACGATTTGAAGTCAATTTATCGTTTTCTTCTCATTTATCTGAATGAGTGAAAAATTGTAAGGAGTTTCAAAGGTCTTTTGTACTTTTCTTTATGATCTTTGAGTCATCTTGTCCAAGATATTTTTCCTTCCTTTTGAGTTTTTGCCTTTCTGTTTCTTGTTTGATCACAACAAGGGTGTCTTTTGGTTTATGTGAAGTTTGCTTCTAGATTGCTTAAATCACACAACTCTTGAAGTCCGATTAACATAGGAATATTTACATCTACTGGTTATCAGTCACATATAAAAATTTTAACATTGCATTGGATTCCTTATTGAGGACTATTACATCAGGTCATTGCATCTTAGTGTTTGACAGTGAAAGGAAAATCCTTCTCCTTCCCTTAATTAGACATTCATTGAAAGAAAATATTGTTTATCATTTCTTATGCATGTTTTGGGAACTGAGTCATAATATCATCAGTCTTCACTCTCATACACCTTTGAGTAAACAATAGCCACTAAAATCAACAATTAACTAAAATTTATCAGACTTTTTACATCTTTGTTAGAAAACCTACATTAGTTTAAGGTGTAGGGATTTGGAATAGATTCAAAGGATAACTTTCCAAAGCTATCAAACAAAATTAGCATCTTGTGATAGGGAGAGAAAATCCAATTGTCATATAGGATTTCTAGGATCCCCCTCTCACACAGGGGTTACCCATGAGGTCGCATTCGGGTGAGTTACAGAGATTATTCCTCCGTGGTTCAACTGTTTGTAGAGGTCGGATTGTATATTGGGGGTCACTTGAGGTTATACCCATGATTATGTGTGGGAGCCTCTCGAGTTGATTTTAGACTTGTTATCCTACCCATACATTTGGATCACACTGTCGAATGTACCTACCTAGGGGATAACTGTGAATTAGAAACCTTAGTAGCCATAATATTTAGGGTCTCACACAAGGTGACGGCGAAGGGGAGTCTCACTGTACCTGGAACAGATGTTGGTCAAACTCACTCAGCCTCCTTGGAGGGTAAATCAACAATTACTGCGTGGAATCTTGCACCAAGGCGTAAGTCCATTAAGAAGGTCACCAACGTAACTGATCCACCCACTCTATCCCCGCCCCTTCCTATTATGATCTCGCGACGTTGGATTTCATCACCAACTAGTGGTTTCATTGTAGGAAGGTTTTGTTTGATTGTTTTCTTCTCAGATTCATAGCGTGTGTTGGTTGTGTTACTTAGTGGACCTTAGGTCGAGTCAGTGTTAATGGCATCAAATCCTAAGAGTACCAATGGAGGAACCCCTTCTCCTAGGGAACCTTATACCTTTCCTTCTTTTGGAAACTTTGGTCCTTCGTACATTGCCACACTGAGTCTTTTGGGACTCACCATCGAATTACCAGTTTGGTTGTTTCCCACTCCGACGATCTCGAATCCTCCCAGTTCTTCAAATGCACCTAATACCTTAGATTTTAGTACACCACCCACACATCAACCTCATGTCGACTTTTCTCCTTCTTCACCCATTAAGTCTCCTTCCCTTTCTCCTTATTCACCTAGTGAATGATCTAAAGCAAGTATCCAAGTTGATCAGAATAAGAAGAAACAAAAAGAGAAGAAGAAGAAGATCTCGAAAAGGACCAAGGCTCCAACAACATCATATGTTGAATCCAAGCATCCAGCTATTGTTAATAGTACTAGGAGTGTTGATGAGGTCAACAAGATTAAAATGAAGAATCTGAAACCCAAATTCCCTTGCAGTCTTTGTGAGGGTGACCACTTTCTCAGGGATTGGACTAGTATTCCCAAGGTATTAGAAATGTGGTGCTCCACGTCATCGGCCTCTGCTGGTCATGCCGGTGATACCCCATCAACTAGTGACGTTAAGGTTGGTAAGAAGAAGACAACTGTCAAATTCCCTTGTATGTTATGCAAAGGTGATCATTATTCTCACCTTTGTCCTCGCATGGATGAGGCTTCTTCTCTTTTGGAAAAAATTCAACTTCCAAAAGGTTATCGTAAGCTTTCTCCCAACCCATCGTTAGTTGATGGATTGGTCAATCCGGTTCCATCTTCGGTCAATCCGGTTGATCAGGTGGTCAATCTAGTTTCATCCTCGGTTGAACCACTCACCGAAGTAGTTGATCTAGTTCCGTCATCAGTCAACCCCACTCTTCATCTACAAAGTGAAACCCAAGTGACTGATCCAGTTTCTTCCTCAGTCAGTCCCACCCTTCATCTAAAGAGTGTTAAATTGGTCGATCTGGTTCTATCCTCGGTCGATCCCACTCTCCTGTTAGAGAGTGACACCAAAGCGGTCCATCCATTTCCACCTGTTGACTCTATTCTCCCCTTGGAGAATGAAACCCAAGTGATCGATCTGGTTCTGTCATCGTTCGATCCCACTCCTCCTTTGACGAGTGCCAAAGTGGCTAATCCAATCCCATCATTGGTCAATCCCACTCTTCCTCTGAAGAGTGCCTGCGTGGTCGATCTGATCACATCAACGATCGATCCTACTCTCCCTCTAGAGAGTTAACTCGATACTTCCCACGTTTTTCTTGTTGATACAAAATCTACTGTGCTAGGGGGCATTCCTCATTCTCCCGTGAAACTCCCTCCAAGAAATGAGGCCATCCTTTTTGATTGGGGTGCACTAACTGGACCTCGTCTTCCCTCTCACATTCCTTTCCATATTACAATATAGTTTTGTGGTCGGGACACTCCTCAAACACTGATAGATGAAGGTGCGTCCGTTAGTATTTTGTCCTCTATTGCTTGGAATGCTTTGGGTTGTCCTCAGCTTGTGCCATTTACATAGAATCTGTTATCTTTTAATAGAAGAACTAGTCAACCTTTAGGGACCCTTCCTCAGTTTCCAGTAAATCTGTGAGGGAAAAATGTCTTTATTGATGTCATGGTAGTCCGAGACCCCTTAGGTTTAACTTTACTCCTTGGGCAGGATTATGTCTATTCCATGAAAGTTGTTGTGTCCACTCTTTTTCGTGTGATATATTTCCCTCGCGATGGAAGAATTGTGACTATTAATCAACTTTCATTCATTTGTCCTGACTGGATTACCTCCCTAAATGGTTCTTATATGCAGACAATATCGCTCCCACCACATGTTAATTATGTGGCGTTGTCTCCCATGACTTCAACTTCCGATGATTTGGATTCGGTAGTTGACATGGCGATCTATTCGGTAGGGATATTGGATCCTGATATCCTTAACCCTATCGCGGCCCTCGACATGTGTTCCTTCTAGAGTGATTTTCTTCCATCCAGTGAAGATCTCTTGGAATCCATGATCAAGTTTTGTCCCTTGACATGGTGTTCTTACGGAGCGTTATTTTCTTAGAAGCCATGATCAAGAAGAGTCCACGAGCATAGTTTATTTTCTTTGTTGCAAGATTGTTAAAAAATGAAACAGAGGCCTTGAGCATAGTTTTCCTCTCTATAGAAAGCTCGTTAAAAAATGAAACAACAATCTGGGGATTGAACCTAGAGCCCTGAGAATAGTTCTTTTTCTGTGTCAAGCTTGTTAAAAAATGAAACAGTCACCTCTCTTGAACCTTCATTTCATCCACCCTTATCAGTTTTCTCCATCTAGTAGAGAAATTGGTGACAACCTCAAAGTTGGTGAATGAATTGAAGATTGGAGGGCATGTCTTCAGTCTTTGATAATCATTATGGAGTTAATCCCCTAGCTTTCAAGCTGGGGGCATACCAAGCTTAGTCTTTGTTCTTTCTCATGCTCATAAATACATGAGAATGCAACTGGGTAAACTTTTATCTCTTTTTTCGGACCTTCATGGATAAATGAAAAAGGAACCCCCTGGAGTCATCTTTGATCTCTTTTCAGACTCTCTAAACATGAAAATATTGCCGAGTGATCTTGCTTCCTTTCCCACTCGTTAAAAGGCTTGAAAGGGCGTCTTTTGAGTGATAATTTATCTCTTTTTTGGCCTCACGAGACTGACATTACGAAAAATGACAACATTGGAGTCGTCTTTAAGTTGTTCTCAAACTCTCTAAATATGAAAAACCACCGAGTTTACCTTCTCTGGACTCGTTAAAAAATCATACATTGAAGGGCCCATATGGGATAGAACCCTTACGTCTTCCAGTTCGTTAAACAAAGGAAGAGGGACTTACCTAAGGTGAGTCATATCGAGAATGTGTTACCCTCCTCGAGCTCATTAAATTAAAAAGAGGTACTCGTCTATCTGGATGGGGGAAAAATTGAAAGAATCAAGCCAAGCATTTTTTTGAGAACACTACGAGTCTCTCTTACAGTCGCCCTTGAACACGACACTTTGTATTTGCACACATTTTAATCCACTTAACCTTTGCACTGAGCCAATCCTCTGAGTTTCTTTTACTCCTTTGGGTCACCTGATGAAAGTCACAGCATCCACTACATCATCAAGTTTTGGTCCATGTCAAGTTTCTGCTGATGTGCCTCAGTGTTCAAGGGAAGTATCTGCCTCGAGAGTCAGCCATCACAAATATCATGTTTCAATACCCGTGTCAGTCCATGTTCATTCGATCTACCAACTAAATCTCTGTGGTTGTTTCCTGTCGTTGATGGGGATACATCAAGGCCCTCCTTCGACGATTCTATTACTTTCGACTTCAACACATTATCCAGGGACTCAGACTTAGAAACCAGTTAGTACCTTGGGACCTGCATGCCTCAATGGTAGGCCTCCTCATGTTTGACAGTGGGTTTACATCATTGACCTCTGATCAGATGATTCCATGGATGTTCGACTTCAGCTCATCTATTCACATTCGTTGGAATGTACTAGAGTACCTTGGGAATCATTGACATCAATGGTGATTTCCCTCGTGCTTGTTAACAGTTTACATCATTGACCGGTAATCAAGTGGTTTCTGCCATGTTCGACATCAAGACATCTATTCAAATAGTTAGATTCATACTACATCGGGATCAATAAGAAGACCCTGGGTTGTGTCATCACTCTTATATGTACTTTTCCCAGGTTGCGAAGGAGTTCTCTTGAACTATGACACATATACTGTTACATAGATCCACTTTTTATTGGTCATGGCTATGTCTTGTCATTTCATAGATCCACTATGTATTCTTTGTGGCTACGATCAGTTCAGGTCATAGGAGTATAGATCCACATTGTATCTACAGTGGCTATACCAATTTTTCAATATAACGATGGATCCGCAGTGTATTTTATGGCGGCCATACCTAAAAAGTCTTTATCAATCAAGCATAGGTATGTCTACCTTGGGTTTGAAACATTTCATAGTATTTGTTTGATGGTTGTGTGAAGCTTTTTCCGATTTCTCTGTGTCCATACCCTTGCTCGAAAAAGTCTACAAAGTACTTCAGTCATCATCGTCTTCTAACTTCATACTTTAGGGGGAAATCTGTTACACCTCAAAATTACTCACTTCGATAGTGTCTCAAGTGTCATCATTATGAGTGTTGTAAGTGTCGCATCTTGTCCACAAGTGTCACATCTTGACTATAAGTGTTGCAAGTGTCAAAAAAATCATGCTTCCATCTTGCATATCTTGTGCCTCTAACGACATCATGAAGACACTTAAGACACCTCAAAAGGTGGTTTGGAAGAAGAGAAATCACTTGACAAGAAGTACAAGCCTTTTGACATTGAGAAAACCAAAATAAAATGGATTTTGGAGAGGAGCGCTCCCCTAACCACTGCCAGAGAGTGATGGCGCTCCCTGAGCCTCTTTGGGGGAGTGCTTGAGCACCCTGTGCACCCTAATGGGGGAGTGCTACCCTCTTTTTAGAAAATTCTGGGTTTGTTGAGGCAAATAAGGGAAGAATCCCTCAATTCCTGAAGCTAGTTGGATTCGAATAGATGGTCAAGGAATGATCTTAGGGGATATCCTCAACTGAAGGAGAGGAATCCTCAACTTATCCCAAAGATCTCTCAAGTGGCTAGACCTCTCCAAGGTTATATAAGGAGTCCTTCTCATGGTGAAAAGCACAATGGAGATTGGAGATGTGAAAATTATGATCTCTTGAGTGAGATTCCATCAAAGCAATCAGTGGAGATTACTTGAGAAAAGGGGTTGGACAAGGAGAACTGGAAGAAGCTGATGCACATTCATTCAAAGGACTGTCAGTACTTTTACTTGTTCTCATTAATATAATCAATGCTTGGCCTGTTTCTTTCAAACTTATTTTTGTTCCATATGAGTTTGTCTGCAGTAGATGGATCTATGCTTGAGCTAATATCGGTAGAGTAGGAAGTCTTTTGTACCTTTGTTTGTTTTTCAGGACCTATCAGGGAGCTCAGGATTGAATTTTAGCCAGGACTTTTCAAGGACAAATGTCGCTAATAAGGTATATATCTTTCTCCATCCCTTTCATTCATTAGCTTGATAGGATCTAAACGGAAGTCAGTGTCCATGTTAAGAATTTTTCTGTCTTGGTCTTAGGAGTATAGAGACCAAGAGGGAATCTACTTGTCCATAAGGGGATTCACCTTCAACACTATGGCGAATGAAGAATCCCTAATTGATCGAGATTCATACGTTTTTGATATTGAAATCACCATTTCTCCCACATCTGTGTCCAGAAGTAACCTGTCTGATAAAGTGGAAAGGTGTATACCATTCCTTGAAGTAGTCCAGGCCACCATATTCCCTTATGTTGTCAAAATCGCTTTCCCTTTTCCTAAATTTATAGGTTGGTGTGACGAATGATATTCACATGAATAAAGAGTCATCGTGAATAAACAAGGATATGAGGTCATGTGTAGGTTAGAGAGTTTGTGAATTCGAGATTCCCTCGGTATACCAGAGTCTTTCTTCAAAATGCTCGAAACTTTCAATGAAGAAAATATAATTAGGGTATATAGAGAATGTCCATTGGAGGTCTGAGATCTGTTTTTACAGATGATGCAAACAGCGACCCGGGCACGCCTGCTACCACCAGGACCTTCTTTTTTCCCAGGCCCGAAGAGATAAGCTACTCTTCAAATCCCTTATCGGGACCTTTCCTCACCCACAAAATGCTTCTCCCACGATATCCATTTGCCCTATCGGGAAATCAGAACTCACATGATTGAGAGTCCTACACTCGGGTCACACAATTCCCGAAACCCGATGGAATATTCACTTTACGCCTTTCTTGCTTCTGTCGGGAATTATCCCGTCGCGAAATCGGCCCTTGCGAGGTAGTGAATTACTCACCTCAAGGTTTCCCGATCCCCGATCCGCGATGACATGTAACTTCACTCCTCAGCCCCCTCTGGCTAACTTTGTTCGCAGGTGACCTATATCCCACGAGACCATGAACCTTATCCCCTATCGGAAATTCGGACTTCGGGAATTCAAACAGCGTAGAACTCACATATTTGGGATCTTCGATCCCCAACGTGCGATGCCACCTGTCCTCCTTTCTTACACTCTGTGGCCCCACACGCTAACCAAAAGTTACCAATATATCGCCTCTCATGACCTCGTAGATTTTGACGCAAATCTTTACGGCTCCAACTCGCGAACCTCTGAGCTCACGAGAAACCGATGCCACCTGTCGCCGTCTCCCTACAGGGATAACCTTCCGACACCTGTTCTCCACTGGAAATGACATGACTGTGGGACTCATCGCGTTTCGCGAAATCACGGTTTCTCCTGCTATGATTCCATTGTATATAAGAGCCCCGAAACGCTGAATCCCGACTCCCCGGGATCTCGTGCCACGTATCTCTGCCGTGATCAACGACCCTGATCCTCTCGGGATTTCGCTAATCGTGATTCCTTTCCACGAGAGTTCACGACCACCGAAACTCCGATATACCGAACTCCGAACCTCCGGGATCTTCCTCTGTTCCTTGGGCTTAAACCCGATGCAACTCTCTTGAGATATGATGGCTGTCAGGACTTCGCCAACCTTCCCTGCGAATCCTGACCGTCAATTCCTCTGTCTCGAGGATTTCTCCGGAAGACTAAAGCTCATTCCTTAGAAATTTATCCTCGAACGCTTGCACTCGCATCTCCTGCTCGAACTTTTCTCAACCAAGCCTCCTGGGATTTGTTCCAACAATACCACGAAGGAACTATCCCTCCTGATCTTGTCCACTCTGATTCTTCAGAGAACCTGTGCACACCCCTTGTGCTTGATATTCAACCATCTCGAGTGTTGAATACTTCAGACTCTGGGCAATTCCCGCAGCAGCAGTCTTTAGCTTCCTTTTATCAGATTGACAACTGAGATCTCTAATTCCACCTACACATTCCTTGCACGGCTTCAACAACAACCCAAAACAACTTTTGGGCAAATAAGAACAAAAGTTACTCTACCGAGCCCTCATCAACGCACTCCTTGCGGATGAATTCGACTGCACTCTTTGCAGGAATCTCCTGGCTCAGATAGAGAAACAATTGAAACTTATTCTCTTCCCTCTCAGACTTTAGTTAAACCCTGAAGTCATATGCACAGCATATACAAAGCAAATGCATAACCAAAAAACAAACATTCATGATCACATAAACACGATACACAGAGAAACAACACCAGCCATGAATTTGAACCAGAACTTTCTTCTATTAATTCAAATGTCTGTACATGGGTGTTCTTCACAATTTCCCTACTTGCTCTTCTCTTCTAAATGCTTGATTCTTATGTTACAATGATACAATTCGGGCTTGGGAAAAAAGAAGGTCCTGGTGGTAGTAGGCGTGCCCGGGTGGCTGTTTTCATCAACAAAAAATTGTCAAACTGGAACATTTTTCAGAGGATCTGTCTTTGCCAATGAATGTGAGTATTATGGTTATTTAAGTCCAATGGGTTTGTTCCCTTTTGAGTCAAGTTTTAGGTCTATATAATGAAAAACATGTAGTCAAAGTCATGCTCGGTTTGCTTTGGAACTTTTTTAATTCAAAGTTTGGTTTGTCATTCCACATCAGTTTTGATCAATTCATAGCTGATAATATCCATAAATAGCTAGTGAATTTTCTCAATCTAAGGAATTTCAGAGACTACACCTATTTGCTAAAGATTTTCCTGGAAACCAATAAGAGAGAATTTCATGAAGCAACATTTATATCAACTGAATGTAAAATGATTACATTTCTTATCTTCATAAACAAAGTCATGTCCAGAGCTTACAATTTGATTTTCAACACCGCCCTACCTAGAGTTTTGGATGACATGAGGAGATATCTACAATCAAATACATAGAACAAAGTGGGGGATTGGATACTATTCATGCACTCAACAATAATTTGGGTTTATGGTTCTCATGAATCCCGCTATCTATTGCCTATTTTCCTGACCCCCAGAATCTTTTCCCCTGAATTCATCAGGAACATAATTATATATGAGACAAATCATTTCCTAAAGTTGCACAAAGCCTCTAACCTCAAGTTCCCTTTTATCATTGGCCCCTTCATTGTCAAAATTAGATCATTCTTATCTCATATTCAAGAAAATCTCAAAGAGTTTGTTTTTTCACAACTATAGGTAAGAAGATATGATCCACACCAAATCATATCCAAGAGAATATTGATGAACAAATAGGCCGCTTATGAGCATGAATGGTTTGAGGGTTTTGATAAGCTGGCAAATATAGAAGTTTGTGATGATATTGAAGCAATCTTGAAACCAACTCAAACACAACAAGTGGAGGCAACCCTGCAACAAAGTCAAACACACCAAGCTTCTCAGAAACTGATATTCAAAGTTCCTAAGATGAGTGTTTACAGAAAGAGAAGTAGTTCATAGGCCATGAGCACCAGTGATTAGCAAATTGATCCTAAGAAGTTGAAGATTTAACAGTCTCCAAAGATAGCGAGTTTGGAGGAGGAATATCCCAGAGAACAAGTAAATCTAGATATGGTGGAAAGTGGCACTAGCACTGTATAGGTTGAAAAGGAAAGAAAACTGCAAAGTGAAGGCATCTCAAGAACCTTTATCAACAAGAAACATGTCTTTGACAAAACATATGGGGAAACTTATCAATCTAAAGAAGATTTGGCAAGACATTATGTTGAGAAGGGAAACATAGCTCTGGGTGAGATCAGGGATTTAGTCCCTGAAGTGGAAAATATTTCTTAGCACAAATATTCTTTATTCACAGTAATGGATGTTGAAAAGAGGACCTTTAACATTGTTGTTGCAGATGAAGAAAAAGTGTGTGAGATAAAGATAAGGTATGACAACATCAGTGCTCCAGACAAGGTCAAATTCCATAGTAATACCAGTGATATGTTGTATTCTAATTTCCTGAGTTTAAGCTTGAAGAATTCAAAGTTGTCATCTTATGCAATGAAATTGGCAGGGTAGTTGAGGCAAGAAAAATCATCTAGAAGATTTTGGCAGACTCAAGTCAAGAGGCTGGAATCTGAAGGCCCCCAAGGAGTGAAATCCTCATTAGATGAAAAAGAAAAATTAATTCAGAGCTTGAAGAAGAAATTGAAAATTTCTTTTACAGAGCATCCACAAACAACATAATTGGTTTCTCTAGAACAAGAAAATGAAACACTTCGTCAATATGCATTGGACTACAAGGCTAGGGAGTTACAGTAGAACAAGAAAAGGTGAAGTGGTGACAAGAGAAGACATAATTGCTAAATAGATTTGTAGTTGTACCTCTTGCTGCAGAAGCTTGGCCAAACACTAAAGGACTTGTCTAGGCTATGTCACAAGTTATCCTCAAAGAGGGAGAAATCAAAGGGATAAAAGGAAGCATACATAAATTGAAGCAGGAGATGCATGCAAAGGATGAAAGAATGGCTCAGTTTCAAAAGGAAAATGAAGTCCTTCAGGAAAGGATAGATAAGTTGAAGACGAGATTAAGAGACAAATGCTTATTGCATGGGGCCAATCATATCATATGAGAATCTATAGTTGTTGAATCTTCCAAGTTCAAAGTGTATTTGAATTTCATTAATGATAAAGAAAGCATATCCATCACAACCAGAACCAGGTGCATTGTTGTGAATAAGACTTTAGCAAAGAAACCATTAGAATGGGCCCAAAACGCCATAAATCTACTCAAATCCATTCCTACTGTAGACCTTCAGAGTATTGAAGTTAAAAATAGAACTGCATTGATTATATGGGCAAGGAGGGTTATTGCTAAACATAACCTTTTGAAATTAGTCCAAACCAAGACAACACAGATGGAGAAAAGTGTGCAAGAGTTCAAGGATTTGTTTGAAGAATTGTTTATCAAAGGCATCCCACCATTTTTGAATGGAAAAGTAAAATTTTATGATCGGGAAGAATACAATGCTTTCCTCACTCAGTGCAGAATGGATGACTCCAAGTTCAAAACCCTGACGGAAAATATGAAAGGAGCCACATTAGTTGAGCATCTGATTATAGACTTTGATATTCTGAATCAGTTCAAAGTATTCAAACTTGGACTACCAGTAATGTCGTATGCTTCCTGTATTGACCTGAAGATCCTGATCAAAGAAATGATAGATTATGATATCCCTTCTGATTTTAAATGGAAGGAGATAGTACGACTGGGTAAGACAAAGTGCAGTTTTCCAGGTTCTAGTAGATGACGTCCAGATGTCACTAAAGATGGCAGATCATGTGGAAGAATAGTGCAGAAAAAGTGGTGAAAAAAGAAACTAAAACGCCAGAAGAGCCATAATCCGGATCATGGAACATTTTCTTTCTAATTATTGTAATCGATTTCAAACTGAAACCGTCCCTTGTAATTATTGTAATCAGTTTCAAAACTGAAACATTTCATTTTAATCATTGTAATCAGTTTCAAACCGAAGGAACTCAACTTGTATAAATATTAGGAGTTCCATATGTATTAGAGGTTGGCAGAAGTGCAAGGGAACAATTTTATCTATTCAGAAATTTAATGTAATTTTCTGAAGCTAAATAGAATACACATAAAGAAGTCTTGAAGTTTCCATGAAAAGATTCTAATGGTGGTGATCTACGTTTTTTCTCCTCTCTTTGTATGTATTTCCTGTATTTATGATTTCATTTTCACTGTCTTCTATCTTAATTGGATGGTCAAAGGCCCAAAATTTGTCTTTTGATGCTCTCGGTTGAAGCAATTTAAACTATGTTAAGTACTTCCTAACTAATTTAGAATTCATTTATTTAATGCTCTGATACAATTATATGTTTTTCCTTTCTTCTTAAACTCTACAAATTTACAATTTATAACTCAAATTTATCGCCTCATTTAGTCTTTATCCTTTGGAGATTTCTACCAACCAGTCAGCGCTTCCATTTGTTTCAAAAGTATGACTCCATAGCCCTAAGGATCCCTCCTCTTCCTTTCCAATAAAATTATAAAAACTCTTCAAAACAAAAAAACCTAGCCATTGATTGTTAAAGAAAAGTCATTCGTTCAATACCAAGTGACAGGAGAGAGCCTTCTCTGAGTTGAGCATGCTAGTACCCAACTCTAAAGTTGGTTTGTAGGTTACCTCTCTAGTTTGTTTTATCAGCTGAATTTTTTTACAGAGTGCTAACATGTGTATTCCAAATAAAACATAGTAAGATCCCACTCTCCTTTAAATATCTCAAATTAAACTCCAGTCTGAAACAACTTTTTCAAATTAATTAAACTAAATTACTAACTTACATAAATTTCAATTTTAACTTAATTAAAAAAAAACATTTAAATCTTAATTTATTTTTAAATACCATTCAAAATATTAATTATATATCAAATCATTCCTCTAAATTTCATTTTCTCAATTTTCCATTGCCATCAACTTAACATCTATCAAAATATTAATTGTATGTCAAATCATTCCTCTAAATCTCATCTTCTCAATTGCCCATTGCCATCAACCTAATATGTATCAAAATAAGTATATACTTATGTAAAATCATTCTTTTAAATCTCATTTTCTCAATAATCCATTACCATCAAACTAATGTATCAAAATATTAATTGTATGTGAAATCATACATGTTTTTTTACAATCGAGAAAGCCTCCAAATTTATATATATTTATTTATTAGAATGTAAATGGTGTATACTCCTTAAATTAAAAGAACTACTAAAACAATAAACTGAAGACTAATATTAAAAAAAAATAAAAAATGAAGGAGAGTTTAAAACAATAAACTGAAGACTAATATTTAAAAAAATAAATGAAGGAGAATTTAAAATAATGAAAGAAAGAGTAATTAATGTTTGAAATATTTTTTTAATTCAAAGATATTTTTGGTTTTTAAATTCCAATTCCAATGACATAAATGTTTTCTTTTTAAGTTAAGATATTTGATCATATATATTTGTTTGTTGAAATGTAAATGCGGTAAATTATAATAATAATAATAATCTATTTTTAAGGTCACTGCCAAGCCACACCAAATTGGTGTATCAGACCCCCTTGTTTGTGGGACAAGGGACCCCCCACATACCCTACCCTGCTCTGGATTCGAACTTGTGACATTTTAAGAGGAAACACATGTTCTTAACCATTAAGCCCACTTAGGTTGTATCTTAAATATTTTTGGTTTGGGATTGGGTTTAGCTTGGATGGTTGTGAGGAATTTGTTTTCTCCCTATCAAGATTAAATTTTCATAAATAACATGAATAAAGTTCATAATGAATTTGTTGTAATGGTTTATAGCTTATATATATTGAAAAGTTGACTTTAATTCAAAACTCAATTGCAAAGCAAGTGATTTTTGTTGGAAAAAAAAATTTGAGTATCATGATGATTAAAAACATTAAGTATGATGATGATTAAGAAAAACCTATAAAGTATTCCCCTCAAACGGTAGAATTATATATCATATTTACCAAAAAAATAAAAAAAATAAATAACATTGAAATTTCTACTACTTGCACAGAAGTCGCGCGAGCTTTTAGGTTGGTCAAGATAAAGAATTTGATCTGTGTAATTCATTTACTGTGATCAGAATTCTCAACATAGCATTGTTACCGAAATTAGATCTTCATGATATTCTTTCATGTAAGAGAGATCTCGCCTTTTCGATTTTCTTTAGTTTATCAAAAGGAACGAAGAAACTTGATCCATCGTACTACCACTCTCATGGAATTCGAGCGTCTGTGTTTGACAGTTTCATTGTGACATATCAGGTAAAAAAATACAATGGTTGCCTGCCTGGCTAGCTCGCGATTTAGTAGATAAAAAACTTGCTGACAAGCATGTTGAGTTTGTTGAGTTCTATTTTAGTTCACACTTAATAATGTTTATGTCATTAATAAAATTACACTAGTTTACCCTTCGCGCCTAGACTTCTTACTTAACTTTGGCTCTTCTTGGTTGTCATTGAGTCATTTAATGGATTGCACTTTTGTTGAGCGATGTCTTCATGCATCTTGTCTACCCATTGCTCTGGGGCGTAGGTGTAGTCTTCATGTCAGTTATTTCGGCCTTTAGTGTGTCATATTTATCTTGAGACCCTTGTTTAGATAGGTTATGTTGCGCCAGGGTTATTGTCGTGCCTATTCCCTGGGGATGGCATGATCCTTGATGAGGGGATCATGGCGCGCCCTATTGGGTAGACTCGAATAATAACTTGGTCGGACTCTATACTACCCATTAAGGGCGTTGTTCATTGTAGTCGTTTAGGGCGCTTGGGTTGAATGTCTTCATGTGTTTGGTTGCACGCCATCAAGGTTCTAGTTAATTGGTCGTCGAGGCCATTGTGTCGGGATGGGGATGTTTCCCCTTAGCTTGTAGGCATGGTCATGTTTGTGTCGAGCGGGTATTAGTTTCTCCTTATGGTTTTACGCATGCTTTGCCCAGTTGCTCTTGTGCCAGTGCATGGAGTGATGGTTGTTTGTTACTTGTTCAGTGAGCGTGGTGCTCACCGACAGATGTGTTGTTTATCCATAATCATTGTTGTCGTCTAGTTTAATATATATATTGCACTTTCTTCTTCGCTTGTAGTCATAACGAAGGGGGTCATTACAGTCTCCCTTGTTCAGAGCATTTGTACTCAGTAACCCATGTTTTCCCATTTATAGAGAATCCATTATTCATTTGTATCCCACTCATACCATCCAATCAACTTCATCGTCGTGGCTCCTACAATTTACATAGTCAATACTTTTATCCTTGGAATCTTGATCCCTAAATCTCTTAGTTACCATCAAAATAAATTTATTTCCATGGACCCCTATATGCCCTCAACATTACACCTTCTCTAGTTCCCATTTTGACATTTGTTAATCCCCTAGACAAAGCCCGATGTTAAGCATAAAGCCCCATGTAAATCCCTAGATATTGATTTGGTGTACTTTTGTTCTTATATTAGTATTGTTGGCTAGACCTTTTAATTGTAATTGTAGCCTTGGTCTCCTTTACACACACACACGCACACACACCAAGCAAACCTAGTTTCATGATTATCTCATCTTGTACATTTATTCTATTGAAAAAGGATGTTGCTCCCTCGAAGAGGAACTCATAAGGAACGATCATTAGATTACAATAAATGATATAAAGATAAGTAATCTATGAAGGATAAATATTCTAAATTGATATGAAAGTGATAAGTGGAATAATGAAAGTAATTTTCTCTTATATCCCTAATCAAGAGTTGTCACAATGAATCATCATTAACCTAGCATCTGCTTATAATAATAATAATAATATTAATTGATATTTAATATAATAATATAACATATTAGATATGACTTATAAGGCATTCCACCATGAAATTATTCGGCCATGAAGAAATTGAATAAATCCAATGAAAATACATCCGAAGTTTTGCCAAATTTTGTCACATTATAGACATTCCAATCCATCGTAGTTTGATACTATTTGTTGACATGCTTCTTGGATGAAACTTCTTTGTATGTGATTCCAAGGATGACTTTGATTTTGAGACCAAGTTGCATTACAAGTGAGATTATTTGGAATGAAGTATTGTCTTTGTTCAAAATGATGTTCAAAAATGTATTGGTGAACATGACATCTCTTGTGATTCAGATGCAAATAAGGTGATATTGTAACGTCACTTCACTTTACGTCAATTTTAGGGTTCTCATGACTTATTTTAGGTATTATGTCTTCATCATATACTTGTGTCATTATCTCGAACATTTATATTTCATTAATAATGACACCTGGATTTTCTAAAGTTTTTTCATCTATAGCTCTTACTTCATCTTATGAAGTTATTCTCAATTCAATTGGCTTGATTCATGTTTCTTTGCCAACAATTTATACTTCCATGGTTCATTTTTTCCATCTTTTCAATTTATAAACTTATGTGAGCAAGGTGTCATTTCAAATATATATAGACATGATATTTTGTTATCTCTTCTTAACAAAATATTGTTGCAATATTGCAATGTTTCCTTTGAAATTGTTTCTTATATTGTGATTTCCACTTTGTTGAATGGCCACATTTGATACATCATTTACTGATGAGACTTTACTATTGAAATTCAATGTAAGGTTGTATAATTTTATCTTTCTTTTAATTATGAAAAAATATTCGAACTATTTTTCCTTTAAATTTATTATAAAAATGTCCCATATTTCTCCAACCTAGAATATTTTGTCAATTGTTTTTTATAAATTAACTTTAAAATAATATTTTAATAAGCCACATTTAATACATTAATAGACTTTACTATTGAAATTCAATATAAAGTTGTATAATCCTATCTTCTTTTGATTATAAAAAAATATAACAAATGTTTCTCATTTAAATTTATTATGAAAGTGTCCCATAAATCTATATTTCTCCAACCTAACATTGTGTCCGTGTTATTTTTCATAAATTAACTTTAAAATAATATTTTAATACACAATCATTAATCATATAATGTGAAACTAAATTTTCATTTATATTTAATTTAAAAATTCATAATTTATCAATATTATATAAAATAAAAATTATGATAATATCTTTATCTTCACGAGTCTCCTTCCATTTTAATTTACCAATAACATATTTTTCAAAATTATCATGATTTCTTAACATCCAAATTCATTTGGATATCACCATAAAAAAACATTCTTATTGTCAATTTAAGATTTAGGCAACTAAGAAAATTTCAACAAGATCTTATATTTTAAATTTACTTTATATATATAATTAAATAACAATTTAACCGCTTAATGGCGGGCTTCTCCCGTGTTGCTTTCAAATATATTTAATTTTGGAAAGAGACGCGTTGAACAAGGGTGCCATCAGTATCCTTGTGATTTCATAAGTCTGAACTTTCTTGTTAGATCGATCGTGAAGGTGGTCGATTTTAAGGACCACCTAACAATAAAATTTTAAGATATAAAGTCAAGTGGAATTTGGCAAACCTAACACCAGAGAAGTGGAAATTTAATCCTAAATATTTTATTGATTCTCTAAGAAGGTCATTTATGGTTTGGGTTTTTGATTAGAGGAGTTGTTAATCAAAGAACCTTAAATGTAAAATTGGTATTTGTACATTGTTTAGAGATGACATTGTTTTTGTAATGAAGAAATTTACACAAAGTTTGAAACTTTGTGTGTTAACTTGATGTATACTTTAGAAACGTTATTGATATTGTGTATAAAGTATCTTTGATTAGAGGAGTTGTTAATCAAAGAACCTTAAATGTAAAGTTGGTATTTGTACATTGTTTACAGATGACATTGTTTTTGTAATGAAGAAATTTACACGAAGTTTTTGTGTTAACTTGATGTATACTTTAGAAACGTTATTGACATTGTGTATAAAGTATCTTATCTTATTCTCTTTAAGCTATATGTGTTTTCAATCAATTATAATTTCTTTTTTAATTTAACTCATTAAGTGGTTGGAAATAAGATGTATTAAACATTGAATCATTGGAATCATAAAAAGGTTAGAAGTAAGAGGTGATACGTCTTGAATTAGAAATGCAAGGAGATTTGTCTTTGTGAAATTTTTGTTGGAAGTAAAGAATCTAAGAAAGGAGTAGTGTAATACATGTTTAGTATTTGTAACCTATACAAGTTATTGATGAACCATGAAAGTCTCTAAACAAAAGCTAGAAATGACATAGATTTCATAGAAGGATCTGAACATGAAATGGTCTTTTGATTCCTAAGGAACATGTTTGATAAACCTGACTCAAGGCTCAAATAACATATGATAAACAAATATTTTTAAAGTAGACAACACATATAGATGTCAAATATTGTAACCAACATAAGCACAAGTAATAAGGAGTATAAAAAAAGTCACAAACAATCGGTACTTCTAATATTTGGTAAAAGTATGGCATTATGTTATTTGGAAAAACACATTTGGAAGGTGCATTAACAATAAAAAAATTTCCACTATGTGATAGGTTTACCAAGGGAACCTTTATTAATTTTCACATTTATATGCAACTCACTAAAAGAAAACACAATCATTTTAAATTGTTAAAGTCCTCAAAAATAATCCTCTAGGGTTTCTCCTCTCCATACTATGTAATGTTCCTGACTTGGCTAGTCGAGGAAACGTTGCTAATGTGTGTGTAGGATCAAAGGTTTACAACATATAAATGATCATACAAATAATAAACGCGACAAAAGACTGCAAAGTTTGTATTATGATATCTTTGTGGATTACAAAATGGTTGAATGCGGCTGAATAAACTGACAATACTTGACTAGATCAACAGACAAAGGATCTTAGCTAGAATACAAATAAGCAACTGTAGCTGAATTAAATAACAACACTCGGCTAGATCAAAAGACAAAAGGATCTTAGCCGGAATACAGATAAGCAACTAAAAGATAATACCCGGACTATGGGAGCACTACGGAGTCAATGAAGAATGATGGAAGACTTGGATGATCTTCCTGGTGACTAGGGTGTGTCTTTCAAAACCAAAATCAATCAACTGGTGTCTTCCTCCTAGAATACACTGAACTATCTCTCCTGAGATGCGCCTCTTCTCCTCAATGACAAGTCATAATCTGCATAATGATGAATTAGGTCGCCGACCCTTCCATTGTAGCTTTCCAAATCCCTAAATCATTTTGAAACCCTAATTCACTGTTGAATTCCAAAACCCTAAATCACTGTTGAAACCCTAATTCACTGTTGACTTCTATTTTTATCTCATAATGACTTAACAACGCTTTTAACCCTTTTTAGCTCAATGTCACTTTTCGACTATAACACCTGTGACTCGAGTGACCTCTAGTAACCCTGTTTACCCCTCTTTGGACCTGACTATAGTCTAATGGGGTGGTTTAGACCATTAAGCCTCCTCTCTGGAGCTCCTATTTGGAAAGGGACATTACAGTCCTACCTTCCTGAAATTGCTTGTCCTCAAGCAATACCAGTCCAGGGTGTTGCAACACCTGCTCACTCTCCCAAGTAGCGTCCTCTACTAGAAGCCCTATCCATCTCATCAAACACTCTTTGATGACCCTGCTCCTCAGTTTCCTCTTCCGGAACTCCAAAACCTCCTCCGGAACTAACTCCAACTATCCCTCCTCATCCAATGGGGGAAGCTCCTCTGATGTGCTAATGAATTGTCCCACTTCCTTTTTTAGGCAAGACACGTGGAACACGTTATAAATCTTTCTCCCCTCTAGAAGCTCTAGGTCGTAAGAAACCTCGCCTACTTGACGCATGATCCTGTAAGGACCATATAATCTGGGCTTGAGCTTCTCGGCGCCACTCTTCTTGAGAGATGATTGTCTGTAGGGTTGGAGTCTCAAGAAAACCAAATCTCCAACCTCAATGTTGTGCTCTATCCTATGCCTGT
>SNQJ01S0001393.1:69687-134548 GCA_010110895.2 Picea sitchensis
GTTGTCCTCCTACATAGTTCCTCAAATACCCTTCAACCCACTTGTTGACAATATCGGTCTTCCCATCTGTCTGAGGGTGATAGTTGGTGCTAGGTGTCAACTCTGTCCCCACCAACCGAAACAACTCTCTCCAAAATTTCCCTATGAACCGACTGTCCCTGTCACTGACAATGTTTTTCGGCAACCCGTGAATTCTGAAGACCTCCCTAAAGAAAAGATCAGCTACCTGAACTGCACTGTACTCTATCGATATGGTCTAGAAGTGAGAAAACTTGGTCAATCTGTCGACCACTACATAGATACAGTCCTTACCCTAGACCTTGGGTAGACCCATGATGAAGTCCATAGATATACTCTCCCATTTCTACTCTAGAATGGGGAGGGGCTGAAGTACCCCTGTTGGAAGAGCATGCTCTGACTTGTTCTGTTGGCAAGTCACACAATCATTGATGTGTCTCATAACATCCTATTTGAGGCCCTTCCATGAGAACCTCTCTCTGATCTGTCTGTAGGTTTTGAAAAACCCATGATGGCCTTCTAGAGGTGAATCATGAACTGCAGTGAGGATCTTCTTCTTAAGCCGTGAATCTGGTACCAAGTAGAATCTATCCTTGTAAAATATGACATCGTCAATGACCCTATACCGGTCATCCTGTATCTACCCATCCATCACCTCACAAGTGAACTTGTTCTTGGAATATTCCACTAACAAGTGGGATTTCCATTCTGTTGAAATCTCCATCAAAGAACATGTCGCAGGTCTCCTTGATAGTGCATCGGCTACAATGTTCTTCTTCCCCTTGACATACTCTATGTCAAAGTCGAGTTCTTGTACCTTCATCACCCATTTCTATTGGCGCTTACTGAGGTCCTTCTACTCAAGGAAATACTTCAAACTGTTGTGATCGGTCTTCACCATGAATTTGTTGCCCACCAAATATTGTCTGAACTTGGTCAAGGCATGCATGATTGGAAACATTTCCTTGTCATAAATGGAGTACAACCTATCATTTTGACTAAGCTTCCGGATCTAGAATACAATGGGGTGTCCTCCCTGCATAAAAACTGCACTGATCCCTTCGTCGGATGCGTCATACTCTAGTACAAATGGCAAGGTGAAGTCTGGTACTGCCAACACTGGACAAGTGCCCATGACTTCCTTCATGTGATCAAAGGCTTCCTATGATTTCTCGGTCCATATGAAGGCCCCATGCTTGGTAAGATTTGTTAGCGATGCTCCAAGCTCAGAAAACCCCCGGACGAACTGCCTGTAATAGCTGCGTAGCCTAAAGAAGCTCCTCAATTCTGTCACGTTCTTGGGCATCAGCCAATCTAGAATGGCCCTAATATTCTCTTGGTGCACCTGTACCCCCTGTGCAATGATGATGTGGCCTAAGTACAGCAGCTTTGTCATACCGAACTCACACTTGGACTCTTTGGCATATAATGACTGTGCCTTCATGATGCTCAATACCTCATCCAGGTGCCTCATATGCTCTTTCCATGATCAACTATAGATCAAGGTGTAGTCGAAGAAAACCAAGACTTATTTCCTTAACCGATCCCTGAATATGTGGTTCATGCAAGACTGGAATGTAGTGAGTGCACTGGTTAGCCCAAATGGCATAACTAGGAACTCGAAGTGTCCAAAATGACATTGAAATGTTGTCTTCTTTATGTCCTCCTCTCGGATGTTGATCTAATGATATCCAGAGTGTAGATCAATTTTTGAGAAGAAAATTGCCCCATGTAGTTCATCCATCAACTCATCAATGCGGGGCATAGGGTATCGGTTCTTGATGGTTTTCTTTTTCAAGGCTCGGTAATCAATGCACATCCTCATGGTGCCATCCTTCTTCAGAACTGAGACAACTGAATAATAAAATGGGTTGCTGCTCAGTCTAATGTGTCCCATCGCCAACAATTCCTTGATTCCCTTCTCTATCTCATCCTTGAACCTCATAGGATGATGATAGTGGGGGGATGATCATAGGTTTGTCCCCCTCCTCCAACTCGATGGTGTGCTCAAACCCCCTATCAGGTGGTCTCCCTGGTGGAATTGCCTCAAAGATCTGCTGATGTCGTCCCAATAAATTCTTGATCTCTGTATGGTATTTTTGTCGACCTTCTGAATCCTTCTGAGTAGTGATCAAGCATTCTGCAACATATGCTACCTCCCCATGTCTGAATATCCTCTCCATCCTCTTGGTGGAAACTGTCCTAGATGTTCATGTCGACATACCCCTTAGAACAACCTTTTTCCCATCCTGATCTCTGAATCCCATTTCCAAGGTTTGGTAGTTGGTAAAGATTTTTCCCAAGGTAATCATCCGCTGAACTCCTAACACCACATCTGTGTCTGATAGGTCAACCACATAAAATGTGTCTCTCACTGTGTAGTTTCCTAACTTCATATCTAAGTTTGGAACTCTATATAGACACTCCACTTTGTGGCCATTTTCTACCGCAACATCAAACCCCTCAAACTCCTTTGTTTGAAGTGCCTGTCTCGATACTAGTGAAGAGTCAATGAAGTTGTGGGTGGCCCCACCATATATCAAGGAGATTTCCCATTGCCATTGAATAATCCCTCTGATACGGAGGGTATCATACATGGGAACACCAAATAGGGTTTCTATGACTCCTCCCTTTGTTGGTTTCCTCCTGTTAGCCTGCTCTGGTGGTTGTGGGACTACTGGAGGATGGGATCCTACCGATGTCAGTGGTCTATGGGGAGGCTACTCCTCTGTTGGTGCTGACTCCTCCTCTGAACTAGTGGATCCATTGTCCTTCTCCTCCTCTTCATTGTCCATGCTGTCTACTGCTACCTCAATATAATGAATCTCTTCCTTTCCCATGCACCTGTGGTCTGGGACCCAAGGATCTCTGTAGCTGAAAAAAATATTCTTCCTCATAAGCTGTCATCTAGTCTCATCATCCAACTTCTCCTTGCCCTTCCATTCTCTCTGGAATGGCTTCCTGTCTCGATTACTCTGGGCACAAATGGTTTGGAGAAATGTTTAGTCTTTGGCACTGAGTCTACCATATCTCGAGTGTGAAGGATGGCATCCGGCAAAGGGGGAGGCATGTATGCCTTCACCCATCCTCTCAAAGGCTCTGTAAGTCCTTCTATGAATAACATGATCAACCTGGGCTCTGATATATCTGTCACTGCCACGACTACATGCTGAAATACTGTGATGAACGCCTTTATTGTGCCAGTTTGTCTCAACTGGGCTAGATCCCTGAAGTGTATCTCGGTATCATTCTTGTCAAACCTATCCATGAGCCTATCTGTAAACTCCCTATAGGAGGTGATGTGACTATGACCCAATGTCACTAGTCCATGATACCACCAATCGTGTGCCTCACCCTCCAAGTGTAAGGTCGTGAAACTGATGGCCTCTGTATCGGTCATTTGGTTGAGATTGTAATACATGTCTAGCTTTTGTACCTAAGCTCCGGCGGTGTATTTGGTCGATCTGTCGAAAGAAGGGATAGTGAGTTTCCCAAATTTTTGGATGAAATCAAGGTTATTCCCATGTTGTTGTTGTGGTCCTCCCCTCTGCGGCTCTCTGGGGCGGTTCCTAAGTCTGACTCCACAGTACTCAACTAAGGTCATGTCCTGATGGAAGTCAAAACCCAATGTTGCGTACTCCCTCCTATACTCTGCAATGTCATCGGCATGAGTGGGTGGCCTCTGTGTTATTGGTGGCAGTATTGCTACCGGGGGTGCCCTCTGGAAATTGGGAAACAAGGGTCTGGGAATCCTACTCGCAGAATTCTATGTGCGAGAGGGTGATTGGGGTCTACTACCTGCTCTCGAGTTCCCCTATGATACATGCAGGACTTGTGTATCTGGGGTGCCCACTCTAGCCGATCTATCAAGCACTTGTGCCAAGGACTGAGACATGGTCCATTGACTAGCTAACATATCATTGATAACCTGCATGAAAGCTACCTATGGATCTATGGGGGCCTTGCCACTACCCTCTGGTCGCTCATATATGTCTCCTATCATCCTCTCTGCCTTGTGCTCAGACTCACACTCTGCCCTTCTCTCTACTTCTCTGTGTGCCTCTTCCTCTTCCTCTGAGCTAGTAGGAAAAGGGGGAAAATCAGGCCTATGCCTTCTTTCTTGATGCCTGTTGTAAGTGACATATTCATCACCTACATGTTCACGGCCCTCTGGGTCTTCTGCTGCACTCATTTTCCTTAGTCACAGGCTGGCATGACTAAAGCTATGATACCACTATAATGTTCCTGACTTGGCTAGTCTAGGAAACGTTGCTAATGTGTGTGTAGGATTAAAGGTTTATAGCATATAAATGATCATAAAAATAATAAATGTGATAAAGGAATGCAAATTTTGTATTATGATATCTCTGTGGATTACAAAATGGCCGAATGCAGTTGAATAAACTGACAATACTCGACTAGATCAATAGACAAAGGATCTTATCCCAAATACAAATAAGAAACTGTGGCTGAATTAAATAACAACACTCGGCTAGATCAAAAGACAAAAGGATCTTAGCCGGAATACAAATAAGAAACTAAAAGATAATACCCAGAATATGAGAGCACTGCAGAATCAATGAAGAATGATGGAAGACCTGGATGATCTTCCCGGTGACTAGGGTGTGTCTTTCAACACTAAAATCAACCAACTCGTGTCTTCCTCCTAGAACACACTGAACTATCTCTCCTGAGATGTGCCTCTTCTCCTCAATGATAAGTCATAATTTGCATAATGATGAATTAGTTCGTTGACCCATCCTTTTTAGCTTTCCAAAACCCTAAATCATGCTAAAACCCTAATTCACTCTTGACTTCCAAAACCCTAAATCACTGTTGAAACCCTAATTCACTGTTGACTTCTATTTTTAGCTCATAATGACTTAAAATCACTTTTAACCCTTTTTAGCTCAATGTCACTTTCCGAATATAACAACTGTGACTGGAGTGACCTTTAGGAACCTTGTTTACCCCTCTTTGGCCCTGGCTATAGTCTAACGGGGCGGTTTAGATCATTAAGCCTCCTCTCTGGAGCTCCTATTTGGAAAGGGACATTACAGTCCTCCCTTCCCAAAATTGCTTGTCCTCAAGCAATACCAGTCCAAGGTGCTGCAACACCTGCTCTCTCTCCCAAGTAGCATCCTCTACTAGAAGCACTCTCCATCTGATCAAACATTCTCTGATGACCCTGCTCCTTAGTTTCCTCTCCCAAAACTCCAAAACCTCCTTGGAAACTAACTCCAACTATCCCTCCTCATCCAACGGGGGAAGCTCCTCTGATGTGCTAATGAATTGTCCCACTTCCTTTTTTAGGCAAGACACGTGGAACACATTATGAATCTTGATCCCCTCTGGAAGCTCTAGCTTGTAAGAAACCTCACCTACTCGGCGCATGATCATGTGAGGACCATAAAATCTAGGCTTGAGCTTCTCGGCGCCACTCTTCTTCAGAGATGAATGTATGTAGGGTTGGAGTCTCAAGAAAACCAAATGTCCAACCTCAAAGTTGCGCTCTATCCTGTGCCTTTCTACACTTATCTTCTGTCGGTTTTGCGTTTTCTGCATGTTCTCTTTCAACAACTTGAGAATCTCATGACTCTCTATGATCCAATCCTTGGCCTTGGGATATCTTCTCTCCTCGAAGACCAAATCTACCATAGTGGGAGCATCATATCCGTACAATGCTCAGAAGGGTGTCATACCAATGGACATGTGGAAGGTGGTGTTGCAACAATGTTCTTCTAAATGTAACCACTTTACCCACGTTCTCTACTATCCTCCTACATAGTTCCTCAAATACCCTTCAACCCACTTGTTGACAATCTCGGTCTGCCCATCTGTCTGAGGGTGATAGATGGTGCTAGGTGTCAACTCTGTCCCCACCAACCGAAAAAAATCTCTCCAAAATTTCCCTATCAATCGACTGTCCCTGTCACTGACGATGTTCTTCAGCAACCCATGAAGTATAAATACCTCCCTAAAAAAAATATCAGGTACCTAAACTGCGTTGTACTCTGTTAGTATGGCATAGAAGTGAGAAAACTTGGTCAATCTGTCGACCACTACATAGATACAGTCCTTACCCTGGATCTTGGGTAGACCTGTGATGAAGTCCATAGATATACTCTCTCATTTATGCTCTGGAATGGGGAGTGGATGAAGTAGCCTTGCTAGAAGAGCATGCTCTAACTTATTCTGCTGGCAAGTCACACACTCACTAACGTGTCTCATAACATCCTGTTTGAATCCCTTCCATGAGAACCTCTCTCTGATCTGTCTGTAGGTTTTGAAAAACCCTTGATGGCCTGCTAGAGGTGAATCATGAACTGCGGTGAGGATCTTCTTCGTAAGCCTTAAATATGGCACCAAGTAGACTCTATCCTTGTAAAATATGACATCGTCAATGACCCTATACCGGTCACCATGTATCTGCCCATCCATCACCTCACAAGCGAACTTATTCTTGGAATATTCCACTAACAAGTGGGATTTCCAATCTGCTGAAATCTCCATCAAATAACATGTCACACGTCTCCTCGATAGTGCATCGACCACATTATTCTTCTTCCCCTTAACATACTCTATGTCAAATTTGAATGCCTGTACCTTCGTCACCCATTTCTATTGGCGCTCACTGAGGTCCTTCTGCTCAAGGAAATACTTCAAACTGTTGTGATCAATCTTGACCATGAATTTGTTGCCCACCAAATATTGTCTGAACTTGGTCAAGGCATGCATGATTGCCAACATTTCCTTGTCATAAATTGAGTACAAGCTATCAGGTTGAATAAGCTTCCGACTCTTGAATACAATGGGGTGTCCTCCCTGCATCAAAACTGCACCGATCCCTTTTCCGGATGCGTCACACTCTAGTACAAATGGCAAGGAGAAGTTTGGTAGTGCCAACACTGGACAAGTGCCCATGACTTCCTTCATGTGATCAAAGGATTCCTATGATTTCTCGGTCCATATGAAGGCCCCATGCTTGGTAAGATCTGTCAGCAGTGCTCCAAGCTGAGAAAACCCCTTGACGAACCGCATGTAATAGTTGCACAGCCCGAAGAAGCTCCTCAATTCTGTCACGTTCTTGGGCATCGACCAATCCAGAATGGCCCTCATACTCTCTTGGTACACCTGTACCCCCTGTGCACTGATGATGTGGCCTAAGTAAAGCAGCTTTGTCATACCGAACTCGCACTTTGACTCTTTGGCATATAATGACAGTGCCTCCATGATGCTCAATACCTCATCCAACTGCCTCATATGCTCTTTCCATGATCGGCTATAGATCAAGATGTCATCGAAGAAAACCAAGACTGATTTCCTTAACTGATCCCTGAATATATGGTTCATGCAAGACTAGAATGTAGTGGGTGCATTGGTTAGCCCAAATGGCATAACCAGGAACTCGAAGTGTCCAAAATGACATCGAAATGTCATCTTCTCTATGTCCTACTCTCGGATGTTGATCTGATGATATCCAGAGCGTAGATCAATTTTTGAGAAGAAAACTGNCATAACCAGGAACTCGAAGTGTCCAAAATGACATCGAAATGTCATCTTCTCTATGTCCTACTCTCGGATGTTGATCTGATGATATCCAGAGCGTAGATCAATTTTTGAGAAGAAAACTGCCCCATGCAGTTCATCCATCAACTCGTCAATGCGGGGGATAGGGTATGATTCTTGATAGTTTTCTTGTTCAAGGCTTGGTAATCAATGCACATCCCCATGGTGCCATCCTTCTTCAGAACTAAGACAACTGAAGAAGCAAATGGGTTGCTTCTCGCTCTGATGTGTACCATCACCAACAAAAAAAAAACATTAGTTTTTGAAGGGTTGCCTAACTTCCTAACTTCCATATTTTATTCCACCACAATTTTTTAAAACTTCTTCCATCTTGGCATATTTTCTTCCACCACAATTTTTTAACTCTTCTGGAAACTTCTTCCATCTTAGCTATATAACCCGTTTTTCCAATATGTACCCAAAATATTTTGTTCTTTGTCTATTTTAGATCATCTTCTTCATCCTTAAGCACAATATCACTATGTTTTAATATGTAGATATATTGGGTCAATAAGCTTAGCTAAATCTCATTTGAAGTCTAATTGCAAAGTATGTTTGCATTGTTGACTCCACTAAGAAGAATGATGTGGATCACTTGGGAAAGAAAACATCTTAAAATCCCACTCTACTCCAAATATCTCAAATTAAACTAGAATTTGAAACAATATTTTTAAATTAATTAAATTAAATCACTAAATTACATAAATTTCAATTTTAACTTAAATTTAAAAAAAAAAAAAACATTTACAACTCAATTTATTTTCTATACCATTCAAAATGTGTCAAATCATTCCTCTAAATTTAATTTTCTCAATTTTCCAATCCATCAACTTAACATACATGGTTTTCTAGAATCTAGAAAACGTTCATATATATTATAATGTAAATGTTGTATATTCCCTAAATTAAAAGAAATATTAAAATGATAAACATAAAATAATATTTTAAATCATTCCTCTAAATCTAAGTTTCTCAATTTTCAATTTCCAATGGATAGAAAGTTCATCTATATATTATTATAATTTAAATATTATATATTCTAATCTAAGTTTCTCAATTTTCAATTTCCAATGGATAGAAAGTTCATCTATATATTATTATAATTTAAATATTATATATTCTTTAAATTAAAAGATAAAATGTTAAGCAGAAAATAATATTTAAAAAATAAAATTAAAGAGAATTTAAAGTAATGGAAGAAAGGGTTTGTTTGAAATATTTTTTTAAGTAGGCTAAACATTTTTGTTTTTTTAATTATTTTGGTATTTTTTAGTGGAATTTTGCTGAAAATCCAAACATTTAGAAAATTATAAATTTCAATACTTGAGATTATAGGTGATCAGTACTTGAGATTATAGGTGATCTTTAACGAAAAAAATTACAGCTTCATAGTTACGTTTAGATTATTGGTTTTTTTTATTCGAAGATGTTATTGTTTTCCAAATTCCAAGAGTGACCTCAAAAATGTTTTTTGTAATTTTTGTAAGTGAAGATACTGACCATTGTTTATTGAAATTATAAATAAGTTTGATTCAAATTATTCAAATTTGATGTAAGATATTGCTCTGAAATGGTCAAATTATTCAAATTATATACCATATTTATTAGAAAATAACATTGAAACTTTTATTATCTGGCTTGCTCGATTTTGTTTGGTTTATCAAAAGGAACGAAGAAACTTGATCCATAGTGCTACTATTCTCATGGACTTCGGGCGTCTGCGTTTGACAGTTTCAACGTGACATTTAACGGTAAAAAAATACAATTAGTCGCATGCGTGGCCAGCTTTCGATTTAGTCGTCCTAAAAGTAAGATTTGTCTGGACGACCCGTATTAGTTTTAGTTCATGAATACTGCTCCAGTATTGCTTTGTCTAAATAGTCCTCATTTCTGATAAGACGTTGGTAAGAATTAGTTTCTGTAACCAGCTAAACCAGGTATACTACTCCAATATTGCTAAACCATGAATACCATGAATACTACTGCAATATTGCTTTGTATAAACAGTGCTCATCTCTGATAAGACGTTGGTCAAAATTAGTTTCTGTTTCATTGAAACCAGCTATACAACAACCCTTTAAATTACAACCACAAAAAAACTACGCAGACAAAAGACTATGGTGTTATGTTCTCAAACCCACTGGGTTGGGATCAAACTAAATAGATGAGAAATCTGTTTAAAAGTGGGAATGATGGATAGAACGACGACCAAGTATCTCATCGTCAATGATAAATTTTACTGTTGACGATGAGTTAATAGCGATCATTTTGCCCCAGATATTAGCAGCATGCAAACACTGTGATAAAAACAATACGATAGAAAGTTATGTTATAGGAAAAGGGACTCCTAAGTAAAGTAATGGTTTGGAAATATGTCATTCCTTTAATTTATCATCTGAATGAGGGTTTTATTTCACATGCATATGGTGGTAGTAGTGGCTGAAGTGATTGAATCCTGTGAGGTATGACGATTAGTTTTATGAAGGTAGTGGTGGGATTGTCGAGATATGAGTAGCATTGCAGGCTATATATTATGATAGAAAGTTAGAGTTTACAAACCATAATCATGTTTTCAAATGGATCAAAGATAAAGTTTATAGCTTTGTCATCGTGTTTAAGAACTCACAATCTATTTCTATATATATATATATATAATCCAAATATAGCAACCCAAAAAGCTTAGGTAAGCTAGTCTACACCCTTTCTCTTTCTCATTAAAGTGGATATTTGTACCATGAGCGAACCTAGAGGTAATAGTATTCACACCATGAGATAAGTANAGCTTTGTCATCGTGTTTAAGAACTCACAATCTATTTCTATATATATATATATATATATAATCCAAATATAGCAACCCAAAAAGCTTAGGTAAGCTAGTCTACACCCTTTCTCTTTCTCATTAAAGTGGATATTTGTACCATGAGCGAACCTAGAGGTAATAGTATTCACACCATGAGATAAGTAGAAGTAGTTGTTGAATGTTGTGTGTCCTCATCCATAAGATAAGTAGAATTAGTTGTTGAATGCTCTGTGTCCTTGTGCATATATATACCCATGAGGGCACCTAGAGGTAATAGTATTCACACCATAAGATACATAGAAGTAGTTTTGAATGTTGTGTGTCCTCATGTATATATATACTCATGCATATAAATATGTGATAACTAAACTAATCTACTCTCTCTCTCTCATTAAAGTGGATATTTGTACTATGAGGGCACCTAAAGGTAATAACATTTACACTATGAGGTACTTAAAAGTAGTTGTTCAATGTTGTGTGTCTTCATGCATATATATACTCATGCATATAAATATGTGGACAAAGAGGTAGTTGATAAGAGTATGCCATAATCAATATCTGTTTCGAGTGTATGTGTTTGACGACCTTTGTATGAACCTCTTTCAAAAAAAATTCTTAGTGTATACATATGGCCATGAAATGGATGAGAAATATCATAATTAGTATTATTTCATGGAGATGAAAATAATGGAGTAGACAAGACATCAAATATACATATCACTCCCCATTTGAATCTCATTTATAAGATCATTTCAATTTTGAAGAGACCATTTTACTATAATAATACAAATATGGACTTCTATAGAGACCAAAATGAATTAAATGCACACACCATGCAAAATAATAAAATGAAACAAAATATACAAGACAAGAAAGGAATAACAAGATTTCATAAAAACCAAATGCCCATGACTATATTTAAACATAATCACATGCAACATGCAAATTAAATGTATTTCAATAATATTAAATGGTATTAAATTGTAGATTCATAAATAAAGACAAGGAAATTATCTTTTGACAAAAGATAGTATAAGAAACTAATTGCTTACAAGAAATTTTCCACCCAAACATTGGCATCTAAGGTATATACCACCCCCAACCCAAGATATGAGGTGACCAAGGTTCACTACAAGGAGAAAACCTTCGAGCGAAGGATTTTACAAAACCTCCCCGAAAAATTTATCCCTTCTCTATTTATAGCGAAGGAGAGAACCAAAGGTTTTTGCGGATATTTTTTTACTAATGTTTCTATATGGAACATACTCACCGTTGAGCCCCTAAAATATAGCTTATTAGTGTTTAAATGTTCAAATGCACCATCAATTGTTATAGCGCAGGTTGTTATTAGAGGTGGGCAGGAAGAGGTTTTTGCAGAGGCTTTTTTACTAGTGTGCCTTTTCAGTACCCACGCATCAATGGACACATATAAAAAAATGCACCGATGACTAAATGTTTAAAAGCACCTTCAGATGTTATAATAAAAATAACAAGCATCGATCAAAGAACACCGATGTCGTTGAACATTACACATTGGTGTGCATTACTATCATCAGGTGCACCATAGAAGGGTAAATAAAAAAAAATATGAAACTGATTTTCACTATTACACTTCATCTCGTGCTTCCAAAATAACAAGAAAACATCGATGCTCAACCTCCTTCCAAAGATGATTTGTTTCTAGTTCTCTACAGTGACTTGGATAACTCCATTGCTAGATTCCAAACATTTCCAAATCTTAGAAATTACCAGGAATTTTCATTTCCTCTCAATGGTGAAATCATGCATGCTTGGGACATGAGACTTCAGGATAATTGTTTATTACCTTCATATTTTCCTTTTCATCCAATTAAAATTGGAATTTAGCTTGAAATTTGTCATTTTTTTGAATTTCTTTTCCAATTCCACGTGGTGCGCCTGAACACTTCGACTCACCTTGATCCAGTGCATCCTGTATTAAATTTACAACAAGCATTGTTGTTAGTTTGTCTAATATAAACATAGACACCATTGTCATTCAAGGAAGAGCATCACGATAAATTAAAAAACAAAGTGGTGCATCCTTTTAGACACCCTACAACCGATGCGCACTTAGTTTCTCCCTGCACCATAACATTCCATTTAATTAAGTGAAACATTAAATTTACGTTCCATAAACTTTAATTTTGTATTGAAACCATTTTAACCAAATACACCAGTGTTTTTTAGAGAACCGCACCGAGACAAATATTGACTAACTTAGCGTAGTGGGTTATCTCATTGGATGCCCCATGATCAATTCTCTATTCTTCAGAAAGTACCACTGAACAAAACTTTGGTTTTCCAATATCATGGTAGCATCGGTGCATTGGAAGTAACACATAATATCACTTAAGTTATGATACAAATTATTTAACGTAACATTGCCCATAGGTCCAACATAAGCACCAGTGTTGTAAAGAGCATAGTACTGGGAGGAATTTTCACAAATTATCAATGTAGTGCATATTATGGTAAGCACTGATAAGATCTTCGGCAATGCAGTAATTAATATAAACACACTGGTGCGTTCTATTAATTGAACACACAGTCCAATTTTCTATCCAAATCTTTTGTATAGTGTTACGTCAAATACATACAATGCATCGATGTTGTGTATTGCAAGACATCGATAAAAATACATAATGATCTACCATAGCATTTCGTTTTATGGGACGTCCTGTTACTAATGTATTATAAGACAAACGCATCGGTAACAATGCAAACAAATCTAAAAATGGAGCGTCGGTGTGTTAAATTCACCACAATCCACTGGTGTTGTTAACAGAGTCACACAGAGACAAATATTTAAAATAATATCATAGCGGTGTGTCTTTTAATATGTGTCTATTATCAATGCGTCATAAAATACAATGCACCATCAAAAAGTGTCATGTGCTCCAAGGAACATAGAGTACCAATGCTTTTCATATAACAAAGCACACCACTTAGTTTAATAGAAAAAAAATCTATCAAAGTGGTGCATTCCATAGAACCATTTGCATCTCATTACATAGTTCATATTTAAAATAACATCGTGGTGCATTTTGCATGTCAACCTGTAACTAGTGCGCTATGTAACACAATGCACTACTATAGATATCGGTGCTTTATTAACAATGATGTACCGGTGCGTTAAATTTAACAGATCGTTGTTCAATGTTTTTTTGTTTGCAATAGAGCATTGACAATGGTGCTTTTTAATATAACATCGTTTACTTTTTCACTTTTTGTTTGCAAAAATAAATTAATTTTAGTTTTTTATAAATACAAATTAGTTATGTATGCTTGTGTTTAATAATTTAATTTTTTTTATCTATATATATTTTCCTAACTCACAAACTACATATGGAAACCTCCACAATTGAATTTTGTGGAGGTTTTGCTTTGCAAGGGAAAAAAAAAGGTCACTCTTTAGTGCCTCTCATAATTTAGCGCATGGAATCGATCCTCTATCATTTCCTCGGTTATCTACCTCGACTCTGCTCCTCCATGAGCTTCTCGAATTTCTCCAAGATACCGTCCTCATCATTCATGTTGCATAATATGAATTGGTGTCAATTCTCCTTTAAATCACATACCTACACTGCCTATTCTTTGTCTTTAGGGCCGGGGCTTATTGAATATATTTTTGCGGATGGGGAGAAATTTAGTAGCCCCAAAGTATTTGTAATGAGGGACCTTGTTGGTGGAACCAAACAAACCAACTTCATTCCCTTCGATGTCCGTCATCTTGGCCCGTAATTTGGCATAAGTAGGATTTTTAAGCTCTAAGATCAGAGCTTCCTAGTGCCCCTTTTCCCGGATCAAGAGGAAAGGATCTCGATGGATGTCTTAATTATAATATTGTTTCAACCTCAAGAATGAACTAAGGTACATAATGTATATGTAACAGAATTTAAGAAGCACATTTGGAAAAACAAATCATGATCCATTTAATCTTTGCCAACATGTCTTATCACCAAATACTAAGCATTTCCTTGGCCTCATCCTCCTTGTCCATGAGTTCCTCATGCCTATAATTATTAAGAAGCTCATTTTTCTTCTTCCCCAAAACCATGTGCTTGATCTCTTTCTCATTCAGAAGGGGCACATAGGAAACAAAATCTCACTCTCTCTAATGTTGGGTTCCCTTTTCCTACTCTCCCATTTATTTCACCATATAATCCTCTTCCTCAAATAGGACTGGCTTAATGGAGATGACTTACCCACTCTTGATCATCAACCTGACTTGCCTCTATATAGACTCGATCCTCTACCACTCCCTCAATGCTATGGCCAACATATCCTCCTTCACAGACCTCTCAACTTTCTCCAAGATATCGTTCTCATCGTCCATGTATCCATAATAACTAGTGTCAATTCACTTGTAAATATCATACCTAGACCTCTTCTTCTTTGCCTTGGGGGGCTTATCGAATAAATTTTTGACATCAGGGAGGAATTTCATAGCTCCACTTATACAAATGGTTTCTGGAAGATTGTAACATTCCATCTTCCAAGGGCCTTGGTTGCATATACTCCATGGATACAAAATTCTTCCCCATCCTCAAAGAGATATTCAATAAGATCCCTCAAGTCAAATAAGAGGAGGTGTAGGTATGCAATTTACAAGAAAATTGACACCAATACATATTATGATTGTAGGAATGACGAGGACAGTATCGTGGAGAAATTCGAGCAGCCTTTGGGAGAGGAAATGTGAGGGAGAGTACTAAGGAAGTGGTAGAGGATCGATTACATGCAATAAACTATGAGAGGCACAAAAGAGTGATTGCCTATGAAAAGTAAAACCTCCACAAAACTTTAATTGTGGAAGTTTTCATACACATTTTGTCAGCTAATTTGTTTCTCAATGCATTTCTATGTTACAATTGCACCGATGCACTTTCAATCATGTTGGTGCACTATAAATAATATAGCACACATGTATAGTTTGTTTTTTTAAATTATGTTGATGTTGTTGTTGTTTGTTTGAATTATAAAATGTATTATAAATACACTAATTATTTCTCTATTTCTAAATTAAATATAGCCTATACCACTAATTAGAATTTAGAGTTTCAATATAATGTTTAAATTTAGTTTTATGAAATCGTTTACTTTAAAATGTAATTGCAAAAACTTATAACCATTAATGCCATATATTTTTTAATTCTTCTTCAAGGTGAAATGTTTATTTTCAAGCAAGATACAATATGTTAATTAAACATGTTTACAAACAAAAATTGCTCTCATGAAATGTTATTTTCTAATTTATTTTATAGATAATGTCATAATAATTGTTCATAACTAAATTATAATTCTTATATTGTAAAAAAATATTATAATTATAATTAGTAAATATGAAAACAAAATCATTAATAATAATGAATTTTAATATACGACAATTGCCTTTTCTCCACCACCCTCTTTATGAATCCCCTCATAAGAAAATGTAATTATTAGGTTTGGTTAGTGAAGAAACTAATTAATTTGTTAAGGTTAAATGAATATTAAATTAATTAATTTTATATTAATATTTAAAAGTATAAAAATATTAAACAAACTCAATAAACAAAATAAAAAAAAGTTCTTGTGTAGATGTTATAGGGAGCATAGTCCCCATATTTGATGTAATGGTTGTAACATGCAACCAACTAATTTGTAAAACAAATTTCGAATTAAGCAATACATTTACATTAGTTCCATTGAAAATAAAAAAATAAATTACGCAATCATCTTTTTCTTGCGCCCCAAGGGGATGTCTAGAGGAAGACCCGATGCGAGACATTTTTGATAAGCAATTAATGGTCTACGAAAGTTACAGTTTATTAGAAACTTGTCACGAGGACACTAACTATGTATTGCATGCACAACAAAAAACTAGATGATTTTCTTTTCATAAATAACTCTTTTTCATTTGATTGTTCCTCAAATAAACAATTTGCACTAAATAATGATGACCTGCAACTATTTATGAATCTTGCAATGTTTCCATGAATTCATAGACGATCGTCGATATATAACATGTTTTTTTGGTTAAAGTTTCCATAAGAATAACCATTCATGCACATACTATACATGGAAATGCTATGTTTGTATTTAACAATATTAAAGTAATCAAAATTTTAACTTATACAAGAAAGGTGTCATTTCAAATATTTAGACATGATATTTCATTTTTTCTTGGTATCAAAATATTGTTACAATATTACAATGTTTACTCTGAAATTGTTTCTTATATTGTGATTTCCACTGTGTTGATTGGCCACATTTAGTAAATTGTTTAACGATGGGACTTTACTTATGTAATTTGTTGTAAGTTTGTACAATCTTATATTCTTTTGATTATGAAAAATAGTCAATTTTGTTTTCCTTTAAAGTGTCCAATGAATCCATATTTCTCCAACCTAGAAATGTGTCCACATTGTTCATCATAAAACTAACTTTAAACTAGTATTTTAAAACACAATCATCAATCATAATCATAATATAAAGATCTATTATTTCAGATCATCTTTTCTCTTAAACAAGTTTTCATTTATAATTATAATTTGTAATTTAACAATGTTATATGGAATTAGACAATGATTTAATATCTTTCTCTTCATTACCCTTTCCATTTTAAATTAGCAATAATCTCCTTTTATTTTAATTTTCCTTTTTCTTATGAGGAAATATCATAATTGAATGTCCACATCAAAACTTTCCATATTATTTTTACTTGGTGGGGTTGATTCACTAGACAATTAAGAAAACTTCAACAAGATATTATATTTAAAATTTTCCTCACCATAGTTGCTTTACATTTTATATAAAATTAAATGTCGAAGAGGGACACGTTGAACTTAGTATCATGTTGGTCCATGGGTCGTCCTTGTTATTTCATAAGTGTAAACTTGAACATCCTATCATGCTTCTAATTGCGATGCACCTTCCTTTTTTGGTTGCCTCAATCGTGAAGGCGGTGTATTCCTTTTATTAATAAAATGTTCCTTTAAGATTTTGTGAGATATAGTCACTCATTGGTGCCTCTCATAATTTAGCACATGGACTCAATCCTCTATCACTTCCTCGGTTATCTGCCTCGAATCTCCTCCTCCATAGGTTGCTCGACTTTCTCCAAGATACAATCCTCATCTTTCATGTTGCCATAATATGAATTGGTGTCAATTTGTGTGTAAATCGCATACCTACACCTACTCTTCTTTGTATTTAGGGGGACTATCGAATATCTTTTTGAGGATGGGGAGGAATTTAGTAGACATAAAATATATGTAACCAAGGCCCTTATAAGTGGCACCAATCACATCAACCTCATTCCCTTCCAAGTAGTGATCTTCGCCCCTACTTTCACATAATTAGGACTTCTAAGCTCTAATATCAAAGCTTCCCAATACCCATTTTCATGGATCAAGAAGCAAGGACCTTGGTGGGTGTCTTAATTATAATTTTGTTTCAACCTCAATAATGACCTAAGGTACATATTCTATATTTAAAAAAAGTTAAGAAACACATTTAGAAAAACAAATGATGATCCATAAGATTTGTCAACATGCCTTATCACTAAATATTAAGCATTTCATTTTTCTCATCCTCCTCATCCATGAGTTCCTCATGCTTATACTTACTAAGAAGATCAATTTTCTTCTTCTCCACAACCATGCACTCAATCTCTTTTTCATTCAAAAGGGGCACATGTGAAACAAAATCTCACTCTCTCTAATGTTAGGTTCCCTTTTTCTACCCTCCCATTTCTTTCATCACATCCTCCTCTTCCTCGAATAGGACCATCTAAATGGAAACGAATTCCCCACTCACGATTATCAACCTAGCCTTCCTCTAGATATACTCGATCATCTACCACTCGTTTAGTGCTCTAGCCAACATCTCCCCCTTTGTAGGCCTCTCAACTTTCTCCAAGATATTGTTCTCATCATCCCTGTATACATAATAACTAGTGTCAATTCGCTCATAAATATCATACCTAGACCTCCTCTTCTTTTCTGTGGGGGGATTATCAAATAACTCTTTTACATTGGGGAGGAATTTCACAGCCCCACTTATACAATTGGTTGCTAGAATATTGTAATATTCCATCTTCCAAGGGCCCCGGTTACAGATACTTCGAGCTACAAAATTCATCCCCATCCTCAAAGAGATATTCAATAAGCTCCCTTGAGGTGAAGAAGATGAGTTTTAGGTATGCGATTTACAAGCAAATTGACGCAAGTTCATATTATGGCTATAAGAATGACGAGGACGGTATCTTGGAGAAACTCGAGAGACCTGTGGCAGAGGATATGCAAGGCAAAGCACTGAGTAAGTGGCATATGATAAACTCCATGTGATAAACTATGAGAGGTAATTGTGGAAGTTTTCATACATACTTTGTCAATTAAATTGTTTATCTATGTATTTTTACGTTACAACTGCACCAATGCGCTTTCAATTCTATTGGTGCGCTATTAATAGTATAGAACCTATGTATATTGTGTTTTTTCAAATCATGTTGAAGATTTTGTTGTTTGTTTTATTTATAAAATGTATTATAAGTAAGCTAATGATTTCTCAGTTTTTAAATTAAATTTAAGATATATCACTCAGTAGAATTTAGATTTTCCATATAATGTTTGACTTTTGTTTTATACTTTAGATTCTAATTGCAAAAAATTATAACTATTAATGTCATATAATGTTTAATTATTCTTCAAGGTGAATTGTTTATTGTCAAGGAAGATACAATATGTTGATTAAACTTGTTTACAAACAAAAAATACTCTCATGAAATGTTATTTTCTCATTTATTTTATTGATAGCATTATAATAATTGTTCATAACTAAATTTATAATTGGTATATTGTAAAAAAATATTACAATCACAATTAGTAAATATGAAAACAAAATCATTAATAATAATGAAGTTTAAATATTAATTGAAAAAATATATAAGTATTAAATATGAAAATGAAATCATTAATAATAATGAATTTTAATATACACAATTGGCTTTAAATGACTTTATGATTTTTTGTTCCACCACCAATTTTATGAATCTCCTCATAAGGAAATGTAAGTATTCGGTTTGGTTAGTGAAGAAACTAATAAATTTATTAAGGTTAAACTAATATTAAATTAAATTGATTTTATATTAATATTTAAAAGTATAAAAAATATTAAGAGAACTCAATAAATAAAATAAACAAAAGTTCTTGTGTAGATCTTATAGGGATCTTAGTCTCCATATTTGATGTAATGGTTCTAACATGCAACCAATCAATTTGTAAAACAAATGTCAAATTAAGCAATACATTTACATTAGTTCCATTGAAAATCCAAAAATACAATTACTCAATCATCTTTTCCGTATGCCCCAAGGTGACGTCTAAAGGTAGACCCAATGCAAGGAATTTTTGACGAGCGATTGGTGGTCTATGAAAGTTATATTTTATTAGCAAATTGTCACCACGGGACAAACTATGTATTGCATGCACAACAAAAAACTAGATGCCTTCGTTTTCATAAATAACTCTTTGTCATCTGAGTGTTCCTCAAAGGAACAATTTGAACTAAATATTGAGGACGTGCAACTGTTTATGAATTATGCAATGTTCTCATGAGTTCATGGATGACCGTCAATATATATCAACTTTTTCTTGTTAAAGTTTCCATAAGTATAATTATTCATGTACATATTATACATGGAAATGGTATTTTTTTATTTAACAATATTCAAGTAATCAAATTTTTAACTTATGTGAGCAAATTGTCATTTCAAATATTTAGACACGATATTTCATTATTTCTTCATAATTACATATTGCAATGTTTACTCTGAAATTGTTTCTTATATCATGATTTCCACTATGTTGATTGGCCACCTTTAGTACATTGTTTCACGAGGAATTTATGATTTCCACTATGTTGATTGGCCACCTTTAGTACATTGTTTCAAGATGGGACTTTACTTATGGAATTTATTGTAAGTTTGTCTACATATTTACATTGTTTCATGATGTGGAATTTCTTGTAAGTTTGTGTACATATTTACATTATCACATAACCAAAAATTTTGGGAAGGAGTTGTTATGTCACCAAAATTTTAATTTTAAGGTATAGAAGTAGAATTTGAAAAAACTAATATTAGAAAAGAGGAAATTTATCCAACCCTAAACTTAAATATTTTATTTATTTCCTAAAAAAGTCAACTATTGTTTAGGATTTTGATTAGAAGAGTTGTTAGTCAAATAACCTTAAATGTAAAACTAATATTTGTACATTGTTCATAGATGACATTGTTTTGGTAATGAAAGAATTTGCATAAAGTTTGAAAATATTTCTTTGTTAACTTACTCTATACTTTAGAGACATTCTTGACATTGTGTAGAAAGTATTTTACATTATCATTTTTAAGCTATATGTATTTTCAATAACATATAATTTCTCTTTTAATTTAAATCATTAAATGGTTGAAGGTAAGACATGTTAAGTATTGAATCATTGGAATCATTAAAGGTTGGAAGTAAGAGGTGATAAGCTTTGAAATAGAAATGAAGGAGATTTCTATTTGTGAGAATTTTGTTGGAAGTAAAGAATCTAAGGAAAGAGTAGGGTAATAAATATTTAGTCTTTGTAACCTATAAAATTTATCACTGAATCATGAAAGTATCTAGAAAAAAAATGAAAAAGACCATAGATTTCATTGAGGAATCTAAACATGAAATCGTCTTCTAATTTCTCAAGAACGTGTTTGATAAACCTGACTCAAGGCTCAAATAACATATAATAAAAAAATATTTTTAAAATTAGAGGTCACATATATATGTCAAATATTGTGACCAACAAACTTAAAATAGAAGTAATAAGAGTATACAAAATGTCACAAAAAAACAAAAAAATGGTACTTCTAATATTTGACAAAAATACTATCTGGAAAAAGGCATTTGGAAGGTGTATTAAAATAAAATATAAAATAAACACTATATGATAGTTTACCAAGGGAACCCTTATGGATTGCCACATTCAAATGCAACTCACGAAAGGAAAACACAATATTTTAAATTATATTAAAGTCTTAAAAAATAGGCATCTAGGGTTTCTCCTCTCCATATTGCATTAGCACTTGCCATACTAAAAACTCTCGCCAAAACATACTTGAAAAGGGACATTGAACAAACAAATGATCCATTGTTTCTTCATTATTTTTACACAAGAACCACCTAGATGGACCATGCGAGTTCCTCTTTTGATCATTATTCCAAGTTGGGACCTTATTTGAGAGTCCATGCCACAAAAAATTCTAGTTTTCAAAGGGTTTCCTAACTTCTAGTTTTCTTTAACTTCACTAAGAAAAACTATATGGATCACTTGTTTTTGCTAGAGAGATGATTCCCTTGTGTGTGTATTCCAAATAAAACCTAGTTTCCCTTGTGTGTGTATCTCAAATTAAACTCCACTCTGAAACAACTTTTTCAAATTAATTAAACTAAATTACTAACTTACATAAATTTCAATTTTAACTTAATTTAAAAAAAAAAATATTTACATCTTAATTTATTTTTAAATATCATTCAAAATATTAATTATATATCAAATCCTTCCTCTAAATATCATTTTCTCAATTTTCCATTACCATTATCTTAACATCTATCAAATTATTAATTATATGTCAAATCATTCCTCTAAATCTCATCTTCTCAATTTTCCATTGTCATCAACCTAATACTTATCAAAATAAGTATATAAGTATGTAAAATCATTCTTTTAAATCTCATTTTCTCAATTTTCCATTATCATCAATCTAATGTATCAAAATATTAATTGTATGTCAAATCATACATGGTTTTTTAAATCGAGAAAGCTTCCAAATTTACATATATTTATTTCTTAGAATGTAAATGGTGTATACTCCGTAAATTAAAAGAACTACTAAAACAATAAACGGAAGACTAATATTTAAAAAAAATAAAATCAAGGAGAATTTAAAATAATGAAAGAAACAGTAACTAATGTTTGAAATATTATTTTTATTTTTATTTTTATTCCAAGATACTCTTGGTTTTCAAATTCCAACAGTGACATTCTAAATGCTTTTTGTAAGTCAAGATATTTGATTATATTTGTTTGTTGAAATGTAAATGTAGTAAATTATACTCAAATATTTTTAGTTTGAGATTGGGTTTAGTTTGGATGGTTGTAAGGAATTTGTTTTATCTCATATCCATTCAATTTTTATAAATAATATCAATAAAGGTCATAATAAATTTGTTTTGATGATTTCTAACTTATATATATTGAAAAGTTGACTTTGATTCAAAACTAAATAGCAAAGCCACTGTTTTTGTTGGGAAAAAAATATTGAATATCATGATGATTAAGAAAAACCTGTAAAGTATTCCCTGAAATGGCCAAAGTATATTTCATATTTAAAAAAAAAACATTGAAATTTCTACTACTTGAGTAGAAGTCGCGCGAGCTTTTAGGCTGGTCAAGATAAAGAATTTGATCCGTGTGAATTGATTTACTATGATCACAATTCTCAAACATATCATTGTTACCGACCTTAGATCTTCACGATATTCTTTGACTTAAGAGAGATCTCGCCTTTTCGATTTTCTTTGGTTTATCAAAAGGAACAAAGAAACTTGAGCCATCGTACTACTACTCTCATGGACTTCGGGCGTCTGTGTTTGACAGTTTCATTGTGACATATCACAGTAAAAAAATACAACGGTCGCCCGCCTGGCCAGCTCGCGATTTAGTCGTTGGGACGACCCGTATTGGTTTTAGTTCATGAATACTGCTCCAATATTGCTTTGTCTAAGCAGTCCTCATCTCTGATAAGAGGTTGGTCAGAATTAGTTTATGTTTCATTGAATTAGTTTAGTCTATACAGCAACTTTTTAAATTACAGCCACAGAGACATGACTATGGTGTTATGTTCTCAAACCCACTGGATTGGGATCAAACTAAATAGATGAGCAATCTGTTTAAAAGTGGGGATAATGGAAAGAACGACGAGCTAGTGTCTCATCGTCAACGATAAATTTTGCTCTCGATGATGAGTTAATAGCAATCATTTTGCCCCAGAAATTAGCAGCATGCAAACACTGATAAAAACAATACGATAGAAAGTTATGTTATAGGAAAAGGGGCTCATAAGTAATGGTTAGGAATGATGCCATTTCTATCATATATCATTCGAATGAGAGTTTTATTTCACAAGCATATGGTGGTAGTAGTGGTTGAATCATATGAGATATGAAGAAGGGTTTTATTTAACAAGCATATGAAGGTGGTGGTGGAGGAATTCTCGAGGTATGAGTAGTATTTGATATGGTATGAGTAGTATTTGATAAAAAGTTTACAACTTTGACACCATGTTTAAGAATTCACAACCTATTTTTGAGTTCATATATATATGGGGATGAAAGCAAAATATCACGACCCAAAAATATTACCTTATAGACTAATCTACACACTCTCCTTCTCTCCTTAAAGTGGATATTTGTACCATGAGGACAATGACAGGTAATAGTATGTACACCATGAGGTACCCTAGAAGTCGTTGTTGAATGTTGTGAGAGGTAATAGTATTTACACCATGAGGTACCCTAGAAGTCGTTGTTGAATGTTGTGAGAGGTAATAGTATTTACACCATGAGGTACCCTAGAAGTCATTGTTGAATGTTGAGTATTCTCTTGCATATATAGGTGAACCAAATGGTAGTTTCTTGCTAAGATAAGAGTATGCCATAATCAATAAGTTCACGTGTATGTGCTTGATGACCTTTGTATGGACCTCATATGTGAACCAAGAGGTAATTCCTTGCTAAGATAAGAGTATGCCATAATCAATATTTGTAAGTTCAAGTATATGTGTTTGACCACCTTTATATTGATCTCTTTCAAAATGAGTTTAATACATAGATATGGCCATGAAATGGATGGGAAATATCATAATTAGTATGATTTCATGGAGATGACAATAATGGAGTAGACGTCACATTAAATATACACACCACCCTCATTTGAATATCATTTATAAGATCCTTTCATGGATAAACATCATGAAAGTTATCAAGGGCTTTGTAGTGTCCCCAGCCAACACTCCTAGCCACAAGACAAGGAGCCACGAGACAAAGTATTAAAATTTCAATTATGAAGAGACCATTTTACCATAATAATGAAAAGATGGACTTCTCTAGAGGCCTAGAATGAATTAAATGCATACACCATGAAAAATAACAAAATGAAATGGAATATACAAACATGGAATAACAAGATTTCATGGAAAACAAATGACCTTGACCATATTTAAATATAATCACATACAACATGCAAAATAAATATAGTTTAATGACAAAAAACACTATAAAATTGTAGATTCATAAATATAGACAATACAATTATCTTTTGATAGAAGATAGTTTAAGAAATTAGTTTCTTACAAGAAATGTTTCACCCAACCATTGGAATCCAAGGTATATACCACCCAAACCCAAATTATGAGGTGACCAGGGTGAAGAAACCAAGCTACATGGTTCTAACTCAATCAATGCAATTCATTTTAACTCAGCAAATATATTCATTACAAATCACTAGACATCTAATCCAACCATCAAACAACCATGACACTCTTTTTCACTACCCTAATCAATATAAGGCGTGCCAAACATAGAGGAGACTTTCCTCCCAAGTGCGTGGATGCTTGGAGTTGTACATATACAAGATATGCATGATCTTCTGATTGATGACCTTTGTCTGGCCATCGGTTTGGGGATGAAAGGCGGTGAATTTGGTGAGATTAGTGTCCAATAGTGACCAGAGGATCGACTAAAATGTTCTTAGGAACCTATTGTCCCGATCTTAGATGATGGTTTGCGGTATCCCAAAATGTTGCCATACCCATTCGAAGAAGATTTTGGTAGTGGCCTCCTTTGTGATACTCTTCTTACAAGCTGTCAGAATGGCCATGTTAGAAAATCGATCAACCACCGTAAAAAAAGGTCATTACCCTGGTTGAAGGTTAGACATGTAGTCCATAGAGATGGATTTCCAAGGCCTATCGGGAGTAGGTCATTACCCTGGTTGAAGGAAGGTTAGACATGTAGTCCATAGAGATGGATTTCCAAGGCCTATCGGGAGTAGGTAGAGGAGCGTACATACCTTTCTTCTTAATTGATAGTTTGGGAATAGTGTGGGAAGTGAATGACCGAATGTACTTGTTGAATTCCTGTCAAATTTTCATTCAATAGAAATAATTCTATGGCATTTCGAGTGTCTTTTCCACACCAAAGTGTCTTGCCATCCAACTGTAGTGATTTTCCCAAATAATATTTTCCCGCTCGCTTGAAGGAACACATAGATGGCCCATATGGCACAAAAATCCACACTGAAGATGAAATTCAGTGACGGGCATGTATGTACCCAACATATAGTAAGTGGTATCTAAGTAAGGATCCCTCTCGTAAAGTTGGAGCCACCTAAAGCCTTCATGCCCGTAGGAGTGGAACACCATGGTTAATGTTTTAACTAGAGGTTGAATGAGGTGGTCAACGATGTAATTGGTTCTCCATGTCTTATGTTTGATGTTGAGATGAAACTTCTACAAGTATGTGGACCACTTTTGATGGAGGTCGTTCTCCTATTTACCTTGTGTTTTCATGAACTGTAGAGGATTTTGACTAGTGTTGATGAATGTCTTCTTCTAGAGAATGTAATGCTTCCATCGGTGACAAGATTGTACATTGAAATACATTTATTTTTCATAAGTGGGGTTCTTACGGATGACATCTGATAGTGTCAAACTATGATAGGCCATTAGATGACCATGCTGAGTGAGAACTGCGCCCACAACATGATCTAAGGCATTTGTCTCAATATCAAAAGGTTGTTGCAGATCAGGTGGTGAGAGCATCGAGGATGAGAACAAAAGATGTTTTAGATAATTTAACACTCTCTATTGAAAATTTCCCCACATGAAAATTTATTTTCTACCACACTTGGTTACTTGTCTAAGGGCCTATACGTTATGGGAGAATCCCAACACAAAACTGTGATAGAAATTGACAAGTCCCAAGAAACTTTGAAGCTTGGTTAGTGCGGTCTAGGTTGGCCAATCACAAATGGCCTGGATCTTTGATTGATCCACATGCACACCATGCAGATCAAGAATGTAGCCTAGGTATTGGACCTTGTTCATGTCGAAGGAGCATTTTTCCAAGTTAGCACATAGCTTGTGTTGTCGCAGAGTGTGAAGGACGTATTGAATATGTTGCAAGTATCATGCCCAAATCTTATTGAAGACCAGGATATCATCCAGATATACCACGACAAATTACTTCAAGTCAATCTTACCAAAGTACTTATCTCCCTTGAATTGGTCAAAAAGGTCGTCAATTCAGGAAATTGGGTACCAATTACTAACTGTGATTTTGTTATGGCCCTGTAATCAATGGAGAGCCATCGGGTCCTATCTTTTGGATGTTCCCCTTTTCAAGCATCTCTTGGATCTGGAGCATGATTTCCTCATTTTTCATAAGAGAGAAATGATAAACTAGCCCATTGGGTAGAGGTGCATCGGGGGTTAGATTGATTGAATGTTTGACCTGACAATGTAGAGGTACCATAGTGGGTGAGGAGAATATGTCTTTTTATTCCTCCACAAACTTGTCCACCTGCTTCTTCTATGTGGAGAGGCACTATGTGGAGGCCATGCACCTGCCCACTACCTTCTTTTCACTTTAAGAGAGAATCATAAAAAAGAAAAATTTACGAGTCTGGGAGATGACCTTCCTGCATTGCATATCGAAGATCAAAGAAATGACAGTAGGTAGAGATACCTATGGTATGTTGTAAAATTGTTTTCCCAAAGTAATAATAACACCATGAGGTCTAGATTCATATACAACATGATGTTTCCACAAGTAAGGTTGGCATAAATGAACATAAAAAAATTCAAGAGGGGAAATATCACCCAATACCTTATCCTTGAAGGGCTTAATTCCATAGGGAAGGAGCCACTATTGGATGATGCAGAGATCTCTACCTTGGCAGAGCCACCCAAAGGTATAAGTTTGTGGATGTGGTGTTGTCGAAAGTTCCAAACAATTGGAAACCTATGCTGAGATGAGGTTCTTTTGACTTCCTCTATCGACAATGAAGTGTAGTCAAGCACCCTTCACCCACATTTATGATTGGAAAAGGCACTCACCTTCCTTTGGTTCTTAGAGTTCACTTGGTTGGAACTTTGTGGTAGAGACGGCGACATTGGGTTTCACATCAATGATATTCTTCCCCTTTCCTAGTTCATATTATGATTCAGAAGCCACATTTGACTCCGAGGCTTTTAGCTCGGCCACCATTGATTTCCTTGAAAAACATTCATCATTTTTATGACAAGGGATTTTACAGAATTCACACTACTTTCCAATGTACTTATTCATCTTCCTAGTACCCTTCTTTGGTTTGTAGTGTCCCTAGCCAACACTCCTAGCCACAAGATAAAAAGCCACTAGACAAAGTATTAAAATTTCAATTATGAAGAGACAATTTTACCATAATAATGCAAAGACAGACTTCAATAGAGGCCTAGAATGAATTAAATGCATACACCATGAAAAATAACAAAATGCAATGGAATTTACAAGCATGGAATAACAAGAGTTCATGGCAAACAAATGACCTTGACCATATTTAAATATTATCACATACAACATGCAAAATAAATATATTTTAATGACAAAAAACACTATTAAATTGTAGATTCATAAATATAGACAAGACAATTATCTTTTGATAGAAGATAGCTTAAGAAACTAGTTTCTTACAAGCAATTTTTCACCCAGCCATTGGCATCCAAGGTATATACCACCCCAACACAAAATATGGGGTGACCAGGGTTAAAGAACCAAGCTACATGGTTCTAACTCAATCAATGCAATTCATTTTCTCTCATGGTTCAACAAATATATTCATTACAAATCAATATACATCTAATCCAACCATCAAAAAAACATGACACTCTTTTTCACTACCCTACCAAAGATAAGGTGTGTTAAACATAGGGGAGACTTTCATCCCAAGTGTGTGGATACTTGGAGTTGTACATGTACAAGATATGCATGATCATTTGATTGATGACCTTTGTCTAGCCATTGGTTTGGGGGTGAAAGTGAGTGGATCTGGTGAGATTATTATCCAATAGTGACCAGAGGATCGACTAAAATGTGCTTAGGAAGCTACTATCCCAATCTAAGGTGATGGTTTTTGGTATCCCAAAATGTTCCCATACCCGTTAGAAGAATAGCTTGGTAGTGGCCTCCATTGTGATACTCTTTGTAACACCCTGTTTCCCGAGTGTGTAAATATAACTATATTGTCCAAGGAACTATGGAAAACCTAAAATTGTGAATGTTTGATTTAATGGACCTTTGTACAAAAGGTCGATGAATGTAAATTTTGTTATTTTAATAGAAAATGGTTATGTGTTGCATGACTGCTGAAAGAGGGGATGTGCTAAGAGAAAACCACGAATGCTATGAAAGGTGGTGGAGGGGACCCAGAATGGTTGTGTTAACCTCCACCGAACCAGTACCATGCTGTAATTAATTGCTCAGGTCAGAACAACCCTCTGACCGAAGAATGAATTACAGTCAAGATGGTAGGTGGGAAGACCTCCTAAAGAGTTAATGAGGGGATGGGGCAGACCTCCCATTCGAAAGGCTTCTAGACCTGACCACCGACTAGGAATTTGAGCCAGACAACCTTACTAAGGAAGGCAAGAAAGGAAGTGTGGTGGGTAGAGGAAGACCCGCGGGAATAAAATGCAGAGACGAGAGCGGAAACTCTCGGTTTCGAGGAAGGAATGAAAGAGGAACAGTGAGTTCTGATCATAGAAAATAGAGATTGAGCCAGGAGAAGGAGAGTAATCTTCGTCCTTATCTATTTATATATTGGGAGAAAGAGAGTAACCTTTGTCCCTAACTTCTGTTGAGTTGGAAGTAAGAGATTGAATCTCAAAGCATCGTGGATTAAGCTCGGGGGTGGCGAGTGATAAATCCATTGGGAGTAACTGAGCCTATGGTTGGGTGGAAACAAACACCCCTTTCAGCAGTCGCATCACACTCTATGGTTCTGATAAGTGTTTTCTTTCCTTATTCTTTGAATTGTAAATAATGGATGCATGACAGTATTTACATGTCTATAAAGGGTTCATTCTTTGTATTAAATGATTAATTTATGAGTATGCATTTGTTCCCTTGAGAACCTATATTTCTTCTTGAATTTCCATACATCCTAGTTTAATCACTCGAAGGCACTTTCCCCATGAATTTACTTCACTGTTCCAGAGTCGGAGCAAGCCTCTAGGGATAGCTACTATTTTGGTAACCTCACAATTTACTTTGCCTTGATTTATATCTTCAAGCTCTGTGATTTGGGAACATGTTCCCTTCAGACTAGTAGTCTAGGAGACTCTGAATTTGTGCCTATACCCTTAACCAAAAACCCGACTAAGAGTGAGGATTATAGCCCAGATTTATAAGAATATCCATATGACTTGGGTCTAGGAACCTTGGAGCTCAAGGCTCCAAGATGTCAAGTTACACAATAGTCAAGTTGAACCCTGCAATTTCTATGAACTATTGATCTATGAACGAAGATCGAGGGTGGGGAATCACTATGGAGCACAAAGGTGAAAATAGTGGGCGTGCTAGTTCACGTCCCGCAATTCACCATTGTCGTTGATCTCGATGGGTTGGAAGATCAATGATCCTAGTTAGACTAGAATCGAGTGAGCACTTTCCAGATTGTGGAGGTCAAACTCTCTGGTAAAGAGTATGCATGTTGGGGCCCCTCAATTTATGTGAACCATCAATCGTCGTTGACCTTCGATATGAGTATGACGCGATCCTTGAAATGCAAGGAGCGCGTGGTATGGAGAAATATTCAAGGAGATCAAGCTCAGAAGAGATAGCATTTTCAGGAGTGCAGACGAAATCCAGGAGACAGGCTCATAGGAGGAGAAAAGGTTGAATCCTTCGAGCACTTAGAAAATATTCTCTGTAGGAGTAAGTCAAAAGCTCAGGAGGAGGAGCAAAAGTGGTTGTTTGATCACAATGCCAAGGATTGACACCGATCTGATCTAGGCAAGGTGCATGAATCTTAGCACTTGGCACACGCAGGAGAAGGAAACTTACCAAAGTTTTGAGGTCTAGAAGTAATTTGAGGTCGTCCATCACCAGGAGGTGAATCTAGACCTCTAGATCTAGAGGGATACATGGTGATGGATTGTGGACTCTGGAGGAATATGCTCAAGGTTTTTCAATTGAAAGGTGATATTCCAGAACCCCAAAGACCCGAAGTGAATCTGGACCACCGGATCCATAGGGACACATGGCGATAGATCATGGACTCCGAGGAAATTTGTGTGAGAGTTTTCAGTTGAGCTCTGAGACTCCCAAAGTTCAGAGAATCGGAGAGCTGAAGTAAATCTCAGTCATCATATTACCCGAAGTAAGATCCTGACTGTTGATTGTGACGAGATACATGTCATCATATCAGTAGCTTCGGGAAATCTATTTGAGATTTTTTAGTTGAGATTTGAGACTCTCGAAGCTTGAAGAGCCAGAGAGATGAAGAAAATCTCAATCGTCAGATCGTCCAAAGTGAATTTGGACCATCTAATCCAGAAGAGATGTGGTGTGAATATGTGGACTTCAGATAGGTTCCCGAAGTAATTTATAGCCGTCATATTTGGAATGGGCATGGCATGAATCTATGGACTCCGGATAAAGTCCCGAAGTAATTCATAGCCATCAGATTAAGAAGGGATGTGGCATGAATCTGTGGACTCCAGATAAATTCCCAAAGTAATTCATAGCCGTTAGATTAATAAGGGATGTGGCGTGAATCTGTGGACTGTGGGTAAAGTCCCAAAGTAATTCATAGTCATCAGATCTGGTGGAGACGTGGCGTAACTCTATGAACTCTGGGTAAATACCCGAAGCACTCCTCAATCGTCAGATCTAGAGGACAGGTGGCAAAAATCTATGGAATCTGGGTAAATACCCGAAGTAATCCTTGATCTTAGATCAAGTGGACACGCGTCAATGGATTATAGCCTCCGGATAAAAGCCATTGGGAAAAAAGGGTGAATTTTGAGATTTGAGATCTCAGAAGTCCGGAGACTCGAAGTAGATTTCAACCATTGATCGAGAAGAGGGCCACAGGATCGTTGATCTAGTTGAAAGGAAAAACACCCGAAGTAGAAGGAGTGTCGTTTATTTAGGAGGAAAAGTTTTTGCAAATCATCAACTCTGGAATATGGATGTACGGAGGAAAAAAGGGTTTGATATTTTAAGAGTCTGAAGTCGAGAATCACGAAGGAGATCACATTCGTTGATGTAGGAGGGGCATATCTGGTCCATGTATTTGAAAAGGGAAGATCTGAACCATCATTTGAAACAGTACCATCAAGATCAAGAGATCGAATATCTTGTATCATTGCAGGGATTGTAGGTGCACGGACTTTAAAAAGTTGAGTGAGGGCCACAATTCAAACCTCGGTTCTGGAGAAAGGACATGTGGAGGCTCGAGGAGAATTGCGGGCCGAAAAGTAGTTTGGTTTCAAACTATCTTTGTCTCTGGCTGCAATTATGTGCTTGTGAGATTTCATTTCCCGAGTTCACATCCGAGGAGGGGCCAAGAGAAAAGGGGCTAATGACAACTCTGAGACTTCATTGAAGCGCAAAGGAGAAGGTCGTGAGTATCATAAGACCTGCATCAGAAGCCAAAAGGGGATGTGCTTGGTTAAGAGGTGAGACTATCAAGGTCTCTAAGTCCTATTTGACTTAGAGAATCGGAGAACCTTGATCGGTGGATCGTGTTGAATCATAGACTTCCCAAATTAGGAATCGTAGAGGGAAAGGATCTGTTCATGTAAGCAGGACAATTTTTTTTTTTTCGCCCCATTGTGGGTGTGTTGCAAATTGGTATCAGAGCATGGTTACAACACTTGGACTTCTTGGGGTCATGGATGAGTCACTTAGAAACTCTATTTGGAGTACTTTTAAAAGGGTGACACTCTACCTTACCTCTTTATTAAAAAGTCTGGTTAAAATTTGTTATTAAAGAAAAGAATGAAACTTTCTACTATGTGTGTGCATTTAAGAAATTGAATCATGTATTGTTCATGAACTAATAAATTGTTAGCTAACAATAAGTGTTTTTGGTCAAGACTCATGCAGTCAGTAAATCACGGGAAAACTTCGAGACTAAAGGATGGTGATGTGTCATGAAGTGGGGGATGGATCCCACAATAGAGACAAAGAATCTGACGAAAGGAGGGCGGTGGAAACCCCTCCAGATATGGGTGAAAATGTAAGGAGACTTAGGGACGAATGACAAAGTTGCAAGGCTGAAAATGGGAGATTGATAAAGGAGTAAGAAAAAAAACAGAAATTAACGCAGTCTTGTTGTAGAGCTTGTCTGACATACAGAGGCAACTACAACATTAACCCGCAACCAATCATGTGGACCGACGACATAAGAGAAGTCAAAGTCCACCTAAGATCCGAAAACATGACTCCATAACGGACCACACTAGGAGAAGCGCCTCGAAGAAGGCCCAACCTGGAGGTAGGGGACACTCATCAGTAGAGTCCTATGGAAAGGAAGCTGGAAAGTCCGAAGGATATTTTAGTAGCAGAGCAAGCTCACATTCTCAAAGGAAAGGAAATAAGCAGAAGCGTTCCAAAAATCATGATCCTAAAAAATTCAAGAAAGCCAAACCACCGTCTTTCGATGGAGAGATTAGGAAGGGAGAAGAGGTTGAAGTTTGGATGCTTGGTTTAAAGAAGTACTTCAAAGTCCATAACTACTCTGAAAACTTGAGTCTCAAATAACCATCATTAACATGAATGGAAAGGCTTCCATTTGGTGGGAAGACATTAGGAATGTGAAAGGAGTCTATGAGAAGGACTTGTCATGGAAATAGTTTGAGAAATACTTCAGGAAGCTGTATCTGTCAGAGAAATACATGTATGGGAAGACGAAGGAATTCTATGAACTCAGGTTGGGTCAGCTCACCATAGATAAATATGTTAATAAATTCCTTGAACTATTGAGGTATGTACCCTACATAAAAGATGAAAAAGTAAAAATGCAGCGGTTCATTAGTGGGTTACATCAAACCTACCGAGACATAATTGAGTTCAACGAACCAAATACCTTAGAAGAAACTATCTGAAAGGTGAGGTATTGTTATAAACAGTTTGGGAGTAAGACAAGACCTCACGAGGACTGGAAGAAGAGGAGTAGTTCGAGATTCCAGAAGAAGGGGTTTAAATCCTCAAGATTTAAGAACTATGGAAAATATTCTAGAAGGAGCCTTCCTACTAGAAGTGTATATCAAAAAAAAATTCCCTCTCAAAGTGGAAATAAGCCTTTTAAGAAATTCCCAGAAAAGACCGATAACCTAAAGAAGGAACGCTTAAAATGATGGGGGTGTGGAGAAGCTCATTGATTGAGGGACTGCCCACATAGAAAAAAGAACAATAAGAGAGTCTACAATATCCAAGAATCTACCACCATCAATGATGTGGCTAGGAGCATGCCATGAGTCTATGCAACCTCGAACAATTATCAAGCTAACCACCAAGCTTCAGTAGTGGAGCTGGAAGGTATGATAGCAAACCATCTAGTTTCAATTTTAATTGACCGAGGTTCTAATTTGAGTTATGTTGCCCCTCAGATTGTTGATAAGTGTAAACTGCAACCAATTAGACATGTTAAACCGTGGTTGGTACGATTATCCACTGGGACCAAAAAAAAGGTGGCAGAGGTCATACTAGCCTGTCAATTCATCATGGGTGGATTTCCCACCCGAGGGATCCTTAACATACTTCCCTTGGGATCTTATGACTTGTTGATTGGTATGGATTGTTTGGCTACTTATAAAACTAAATTGGACTGTTATCATAAAAATTTAGAATGTGTGAATGAAGAAGGGAGAAAAACAACCCTCCAAGGGATTCAGAAGCCTATCTTAGTGAGACAAATATCAACCCTTCAAATGCAAAAGTATTGCAGAAAGAGTTGTTCCTTATATGCCATGCAGGTATTGGAATCTATTGAGAATGAAAAACCAAACCTAGGGGACCACCCCATATTAAGAGAATACAAGGACGTGTTCCTAGAAGAGGTACCAGGTCTACCTCTGAGAAGGGATATCAACTTCTCGATAGAACTTACACCAGGAGATGTACCAACATCTAGAATGCCATATAGAATGAGCACACCAGAGTTGGTTGAGCTCAAGTTACAACTAAAGGAGATGATGGACAAAGGCTACATCTGACCTAATGTATCTCCATGGGGAGCACTCTTCTTGTTTGTGAAAAAGAAAGATGGCCTACCCCAAAGGATGTATCCGATATTAGGTCCTTCATGGGCTTAGAAGGATACTATAGAAGGTTCATAAAAGGGTTTGCCAAGATTGGTTGTCCAATCATTGCCCTTCAGAAACAGGGGATTAAATTGATCTCGACATCAAAATCTGAAAAAAGACTTGAGGAACTGAAATACCTCCTTACCCAGGCACTCTTGCTAAATATTACAAACCCGGATAATGATTTCCTCATGTGTACAGATGCCTGCAAGGAAGGAATCAGAGGAGTCCTTATGCAAGAGGGATGTGTAATTTGCTACGTGTCCAGGAAATTAAATGAGTATGAGATCAATTATGTGACCCATGACCTAGAGTTGGCTTCCATAGTACATGATTTAAAAATGTGGAGGCACTACCTCCTGGGTAGGAAATTTGTGCTTATGATAGACCATTGTGGATTGAGACACTTGTTTGTCCAACCAAAACTCAATGCCAGGCAAGCTAGGTGGATGTCTCTCTTTAGTGATTTTGATTTTGAAATCAAACACATCAAAGGAAAGAAAAATAAGGTGGTCGATGCCCTTAGAAAAAGTATAAAAATGATTCATCTGGCAGAAGTAGGAATCTGTGAAACGGATGTCAGGGAAAGAGTCAGGAATGCACAAGAAATAGATGCATTGTTCAAGACCATGACCTCATACATAAGGCAAGAGCCTACACAGATAAAATATGAAGGCTACCAGATGCTCGAAAAAGGCCTGCTAAGTTACAAAAATAGATTGTATGTTCCAAATGATGCCGAATTGAAGAGGTTCATAATGGATGAACTACATAAAATACCATATACCGGTCACCCAGGTTATTAGAAAATGATCACGGCTACTAGGAAACACTTCTATTCTCTTGGATTGAATAAATACATAGCTAGCTATTTAGCTAAGTGCCTAGAATGCTAGCAAGTTAAGGCAAAACATCGACATCCAACAGGGTTTCTACAGCCCCTACTGATCCCAGAATGGAAATGGGAACCATATACATGGACTTCATCACCGGATTACCAAAGTCAACCAACAAAAATGATGCCATCATGGTTGTGGTGGACAAACTGAGTAAGTATGCTCATTTCGTTCCTGTCAAATCAACTTTCAAGGCCATAGATATTGCCAACATCTTCACGAAGAAGATATTTATACTGCATGGGATGCCCAAGGAAATTGTATCTGATCGAGATCCCAAATTCAGTTCAATCTTTTGGAAATCCCTAATGGATGGTTTTGAGACAAAACTGTTGTTCAACATGGCTTATCACCCTCAAACTAATGGACAAACAAAAATACTGAACCAAATAGTAGAAGACATGCTACAGATGCATGTAATGCATCAGCCTAAGAAGTGGGAAGAATGCCTACCATTGGTAGAGTTTGCCTACAACAACGATTATCGGGTATCCTTGAAGATGAGCCCTTTTGAAGCTCTCTATGGTAGACAATGCAAGATTCCAATCAGTTGGAGTAACCCAGTGGACATAATTACAATCGGACCTGGCATGCTGAAATAAATGGAATGGAAAGTGGTTCAAATAAGACAAAATCTGAAGATTGCTTAGGATAGATAGAAAATTTACGTCGATAGAAAGATAACTTGCAGAGAGTTCAAGACCGGAGACCATCTCTATCTTAGAGTTAGACCCAGGAAGAGTTCCCTAAGAATGGGAGCTCATGCCAAATTGGCACCTCGGTATTTTTGACCCTTTGAAGTCTTAGATAGAGTGGGACTTGTAGCCTATAGGATAGCACTTCCTCCCACTGTAAAGGCATATAATTTTTTTCATGTTTCATTATTAAAGAAATATGTACATAATGATAATCATATAATTGATTGGTCTATGATCCAGGTGGATTCGGAAGGACAATTCCTGCCAGAACCCCAATGCATATTAGACAGGAAGGAAAACTCACTCAGGAACCGAACCGTTGCACAGGTCAAGGTGCAGTGGAAACACTTTGGATCAGATGAGGTTATGTGGAAACACTTTGGCCATGAGACAGGAATATCCGATTTTTTTTACTCCTATACATACATGTGATGTTGACAGATAGAACATCGAGTACAATGTTCCTTTAAGGGGAAGGGAATTGTAACACCCTGTTTCCCCCAGTCTGTAAATATAACTATATTGGCCAAGGAACTATGACAAACCTAAAAGTATGAATGTTTGATTTAATGGACCTTTGTACAAAAGTTCGATGAATGTAAATTTTGTTGTTTTAATAGAAAATAGTTATGTGTTGCATGACTGCCGAAAGAGGGGATGTGCTATGAGATAACCACAAATGCTATGAAAGGTGGTGGAGGGGACCTAGAATGGTTGTGTTAAACTCCATCGAACCAGTACCATGCTGGAATTAATTCCTCAAATCAAAAAAACCCTCTGGCCCAAGAATGAATTATAGTTGGGATGGTAGGTGGGAAGACCTCCTCAAGAGTGAATGAGGGGATGGGGCATACTTCCCATCCGTAAGGTTTACAGACCTGACCACAGACTGGGAATTCGAGCCACACACAAACTTGCTGAAGAAGGAAATAAAGAAAGTGTAGTGGGTAGAGGAATACCTACGGGAAAAAAATGCAGAGACGAGAGCGGAAACTCTTAGGTCTGAGGAAGGACTAATAGAGGAACAATGAGTTCTGATAAAAAAAAATAGATATTGAGCCAGGAGAAGGAGATTAACCTTTGTCCTTATCTATTTTTTTATTGGGAGAAGGAGAGAAACCTTCGTCCCTAACTTTCGTTGAGCTAGAAGTAAGAGATTGAACCTCAAAGCATCGTGGCTTAAGCTCAGGGGTGTCCAATGATAAATCCATTATGAGTGACTAAGTCTATGGTTGGGTGGAAATGAGCACCCCTTTTAGCAGTCACGTCACACTTTATGGTTCTGATAAGTGTTTTATTGCCTTATTCTTTGAATTGTAAATAATGGATGCATGCGAGTATTTACATGTCTATAAAGGGTTCTTTATTTGTATTAGATGATTAAGTTATGAGTATGTGTTCGTTCCCTTGAAAACCTATATTTTTTCTTGAATTTCCATACTTCCTAGTTTAATCACTCGAAAGTGCTTTCCCCTGGAATTTACATCATCGTTCTAGAGTCGGAGCAAGCCTCTAGGCATAGCTATAATTTTGGTAACCTCGCAAGTTACTTTTCCTTGATTCAAAGCTTAAATCTCTACGAGTTGGGAAGGAGTTCCCTTCAGAACAGTAGTCTAGGAGATTATGAACTTGCACATATTCCCTTGACCAAAAACCCAACTAAGAGCGGGGATTATAGCCCAGGAGTTATATGAATATCCACGTGACTTGGGTCTAGGAACCTTGGAAATCGAGGCTCCAAGATGTCAAATTACACAATAGTCAAGTTGAAACCCGCAATTGCTATGAACTGTCGATCTATGAACAGAGATTGAGGGTGGGGAATCACTGCGGAGCATGAAGGTGAAAATAGTAGACGCATTAGTTCATGGCCTACAATTGAACCTTGTAGTTTATCTCAATGTGCTTGAATATCAACAATCCCCGTTAGACTAGAATCGAGCAATCACTTTCTAGATTGCAGAGGTCAAACTCTCTGGTAAAGAGTACGCATGTTGGGGCCCCACAATTTCTGTGAACCATCGATCTTTGTTGACCTTCGATTTGAGTTAGATGCAATCCCTAAAACGAAAGGAGCGTGTGGGATGGAAAAATATTCAAGGAGATCAAGCTCAGAAGAGATAGTGTTTTTAGGAGTGCAGACGAAATCTAGGAGGCAAGCTCATAGGAGGAGCAAAGGTCAAATCCTTCGAGCACTTAGAAAATCTTCTAAGTTGGAGTAAGTAAGAAGATCGGGAGGAGGAGCAATAGTGGTCATTGGATCACAATGCCAAGGATTGACAATTTTCTAACCTAATAAAGGTGCACGAACCTTAGCACTTGGCACATGCAGGAGAAGTGAACTTACCAAAGTTTTGAAGTCCTAAATTAATTTGAGGTAGTCCATCACCAGGAGCTAAATATGGACTGCTAGATCTAGAGGTATACATGGCGATGGATCATAGACTCCGGAGGAATATGTTCAAGGTTTTTCAGTCGAAAGTTGAGATTCCCAAACCTCAAAGACCTGAGGTGAATCTCGACTGCCAGATCCAGAGGAACACGTGGCGATAGATCGTGGACTCCGGAGATATCTGTGCGAGATTTTTTAGTTCAGATATGAGCCTCTCGAAGTCCAGAGAGTCGAAGAGCTGAAGTAAATTTCAGTAATCAGATCACCCGAAGTAGGATCCTGATCATCAATCACCAGGAGATACATGTTAGCATATCAACAACTTTATGAAATCTATTTGAGAGTTTTCAGTTGAGATTTGAGACTCCCGAAGCACGAAGAGCCGGAGAGCCGAAGCAGATCTCAATCGTCAGATTATCCGAAGTGAATCTGAACTGTCTAATCCAGAAGGGGCGTGGCATGAATATGTGGACTCTAGATAGAGTCTTGAAGTAATTCATAGCCATCATATTAATAAGGGATGTGGTGTGAATCTGTGGACTCTAGATAAAGTCCCGAAGTAATTCATAGTCGTTAGATTAAGAAGGAACGTGGCGTGAATATGTAGACTCTGGATAAAGTCCCGAATTAATTCATTATTGTCAGATTAAGAAGGGAGGTGGCGTGAATCTGTGGACTCCAGGTAAAGTCCCGAAGTAATTCATAGTCATCAGATCTAGAGGAGACGTGGTGTATATATGTTAACTCTGAGTAAAGACCTGAAGCAATCCTCGATCGACAGATCCAGAGGATAGGTAGGAGAAATATGTGGACTCCCAGTAAATACCCTAAGTAATCCTTGATCATCAGATAAAGTGGACACACGTCAGTGGATTATAGGCTTCGGATAAAATCCATTGGGAAAAAAGGGTGAAGTTTGAGATTTTATATCTTAGAAGTCCATAGACCTTAAGGAGATCTCGATTGTTGATCGAGAAGAATGCCACAAGACCATTGATCTAGTTGAAAGGTCAAACACCCAAAGTAGAAGGAGGGTCATTGATTTAGGAGGACGGGTGTCCGCAGATCGTCAACTTTGAAAGATGGATGTACATAGGAAAGAAGGGTTTGAGATTTGAAAAGTTCGAAGTCTGGAATAATGAAGGAGATCACATCTATTGATTTAGGAGGGGTAGATTTGGTCCATGGATTTGAAAAGGGAAAATCTGAATCATCAGTTCAGACACTACCATCAATATCAAGAGATCGACAATCCCGTATCATTGCGGGGATTGGAGGTGCACGAACTTTAATAAGTTGAGGGTGGGCCGCAATCCAAACCCCAGTTTTGGAAAAAGGAAGCATGGAGGCTTGAGGATAATTGCAAGCCAAAAAGTAGTTTGGTTTGAAACCTCCTTTGGCTGCACCCGCAATTGTGTGTTTGTGTGAGGTCATCAACCATGTCACATCCAAGGAGGGGCCTACAGAAAAGGGGCTAATGCCAACTCTGATACTTTGTTGAAGTGCGAAGGAGAAGGTCGTGGGTATCATAAGACCTGCACTAGAAGCTGCAAGGGCCTGTGTTTGATTAAGATGTGAGACTATCAAGGTCTCTAAGTCTTGTTTGACTTAGAGAATCAAAGAACCTTGACTGCAGGGTCGGGGTGAATCCCGGACTTCCCAAATTAGGAATCATAGAGGGAAAGGATCTGTTCCTATAAGGAGGACAATTTTTTTATTCATTCTCTCCCCATCGTGGGTGTGTTACACTCTTCTTACAATTTGTTAGAATGGCCATGTTAGAAAATCGATCAACCACCATAAAAACAAAATTATTTCCCTGTTTGGTTGAAGCAAGGTCATACATGTAGTACATAGAGATGGATTCTCGGGGCTTGTTCGGAGTAGGTAGAGGATTCCACATGCCTTTCTTCTTAATGGATAGTTTTGGAATAGTGTGGGAAGTGCAAGACCGAATGTACTTGTTGATGTATTGTCAAAGTTTCATCCAATAGAAATACTTCTATGGCATTGCAACTGTCTTTTCCACACCAAAGTGTCTTTCCATCCAACTGTAGTGAGTTTCCAAAATAAGATTTTCCTGCTCGTTTGAAGGAACACATAGATGGCCCATATGGCATAACAATCCATACTGAAGATTAAATTCAGTGACAGGTGTGTATGTACCCAACATATAGTAAGTGGTATCGAAGTCAGGATCACTCTCATAGAGTTGGGGCCACCTAGAGGCCACATGTTCATAGGAGTGGAACACCATGGTTAATGTTGTAACTGGAGGTTGAATGAAGTGGTGAACAATGTAATTGGTGCTCCATGTATTATGTTTGATGTTGATATGAAACTTCTACAAGTATGTGGATCACTTCTGATGGTGGTCATTCTCCTATTTACCCTGTGTTTGCATGAATTGCAAAGTCTTTTGACTAGTGTGGATGAATATCTTCTTCCAAAGAATGTAATGCTTCCATTGGTGACAAGATTGTACATTGAAATACATTTCTTTGTCATAAGTGGGGTGCTTACAAATTAAATCTGATATTGTCTCACTATGATAGGCCATTATATGACCATGTTAAGTGAGAACTACACCCACAACATAATCTAAGGCATCTGTCTCAATATCAAAAGGTTGTTGCAGATCAAGTAATGAAAGAATCGAGGATGAGCACAAAATATGTTTTAGATCATTTAACACTCTCTTTTGGAACTTTCCCCACATGAACTTTTATTTTCCACCACCCTTGGTTACTTGTCTAAGGTCCCATGTGATATGGGAGAATCCCAACAAAAACCTGCAATAGAAATTGACAAGTCCCAAGAAACTTTGAAGCTCGATTAGTGTGGTCTGGGCCAACCAATCACAAATGTTTTGGATCTTGGATGGATCCACATGCACAGCATCCTCATGAGGAATGTATCCTATGTATTGGACCTTGTTCATGTCAAAGGAGCATTTTTCCAAGTTAGCATATAGCTTGTGTGGTTGCAGAGTGTGAAATATGTATTGAGTATGTTGCAAGTATTATGTCCAAATATTATTGAAGATGATAATATCATCCATATATACCACCAAAAACGAATTGGTGAAAGGATGCAAGATATCATCCAAAAACCTCATGAAAATGGTTGGGGAATTCGTCAAACCAAAGGGCATGACCAACCATTCAAAAAGACCTTATTTGGACTTGAAAGTAGTCTTCTATACATCAATATGTTCTATTGGGACCCGGCGGTATCCGAACTTCATGTCAATCTTACTAAAGTACTTATCTCCCTGGAACTGGTCAAAAAGGTCGTCAATTCAAGAAATTGGGTACCAATTCCTAACTGTGATTTTGTTTAGAGCCCTGTAATCAATGGAGATTCATCGAGTCCTATCTTTTGGATGTTCCCATTTTCAAGCATCTCATAGATCTAGAGCTTTATTTCCTCATTTTTCGTAAGAGATAAATGATAAACTGGCCCATTGGGTAGAGGTGCATCGCAGGTTAGATCGACTGAATGATTGACCTAACAATGTAGAGGTACCTAGTGGGTGAGGAGAATATGTCTTTGTATTCATCCACGAATTTGTCCACCTGCTTCTTCTATGTGGAGAGGAACTATGTGGAATCCATGCACGTTCCCACTACCTTCTATTCACTTTAAGAGCGAATCATAAAGAAGACAAATTTCTCAATATAGGATATGACCTTCCTACATTGCTTAGCTGAGATCAAAGAAATAACATTGGGAAGAGATACCTATGGTATGTTGTACAATTGTTTGCCCAATGTAATAATAACATTGCGATGTCTATATTCATATACAACATGATGTTTCCACAAGTAAGGTTGGCATAAAAGAACATCACAAATTTCAACAAGGGAAATATCACACAATACATCATCCTTGAAGGGCTTAATTCCATAGGGAAGGAGACACTATTGGCTGACATGAATATATCTTCCTTGTCAGAGCCACCCACTCGTATAAGGTTGTGGATGTGGTGTTGTCGACAATTCCAACTAATTGGAAACCTATGCTCAGACGAGTTTCTTTTGACTTCTTCTATTGACAATGAAGCATAGTGAAGCACCCTTCACCCACATCTATGATTGGAAAAGGCTCTCACCTTCCTTTTGTTCTTAGAGTTCACTTGCTTTGACCTTTGTGGTATTATGATTTGGAAGCCACATTTGAATCTCAGGCTTTCATCTTGGCTAACATTGACTTGTTTGAGAAACATTCATCATTTTTATGCCACATGATTTTATGGAATTCACACTACTTTCCAATGTATTTCTTCATCTTCCCATTACCCTTCTTTGGTTTGTGGCTTGGAATGGTTGTCCTGCAGTGTGCCATCCTGCCACAATGTGTTCTGTTTTGTATACTGGTCATTATAACTTCAAACACGTTAATATTGTTCCTTAATAGCATCACTGGAAGAACACCAAATGGGTAAGGCTACAAATATGCTAGATTCCTCCATTGAATTTTTACGACGGTAAGTCTCCCACCAATCCTTGATATGGGGGATAACCTTGAGTGAAAAGGTGATATTTTCTCTATCGAAACAATTGTGGAAAAAAAAAATACTCTTCGAGGCGATTCAACCATTTATCTAGAGCATGTACATCTATTTGACCTTCAAATACATGAATATCAAAACTAACTTGTACATAGAATGGGACGATGTATCCAAAGTGGTCGCTTGATGAAGATGCATTGGTTTTTGGTAGTTGTTAAATGATATAGGTACATTTATCCATCATCCGGTTCTTGTTTCGTACATGGGTTCCTAGAGTAATAGTTTGATAAGATCTCTTTCTCCATCGTCTCTATTTTCTTCTACCATGGGAGGTCATCGGGGTCAGTGAGGATGGTCCTGCAAAGGCTCAAATTGTTTGAGTCCCAACTCCTTATGACTTGACCTTTGAGTCCCAACTCCTTATGACTTGACCTCCTCAGGGACATGCATAGATAAACAGGTAAAGAGCATACCACTCTGATACCACTAACCTGGATTTTATAAATGGGGTGAAATGAAATATATAGTTATAACAAAAACACAAAGGTACACTCACTACTTCTGATGAACTGAAACCCGACAACAGTACATTGGTTGGTCGATGAAATTTCTTGGACACTCCAAAAAAATGTGGTTACCAGTTTCTTCAGTATATCTTGGTCGGATAATCTCATGAACATATTATCATCGTATATCTCACACCATGTCGTCATTATACCAACATTCCTAAGGACCAAAACCTTGTCGAAATCAATCATTATTTTCAGCACATATGTGTGAGAAGTCCGACATAACTACACGTCGAATATCTTTCAGAGAAACAAGATATTCGACTTATTTTTCTCATATTGTGTTTCATATATCCGATGAACATGTAGGTCGAATAACCGGCATACAAAAAGAATATACGATAAGGCTCAATACCTCTCATGGATATGTTTGTAGATTAGTGCGTCAAATGTATGACGCAAAGGTACGTCAAATGTCCGACATCCAAAAAACATATCTGATGGAGGTTCCAAACCTCCTACAGATATGTCTATCGGACAATGCCTCAGATATTTGACGAGTGAGTACGTCGAATATGCAATAGTGAAACAACATATCCAACGGAGGTTCCATACCTCTAATGGATAGGTTCTTTGGATGGTTCATCAGATATCTGACGAACCTGAATATATTAAAAAAAATAATGAGATTAATGGCCCATAACTTTTGTGTTCCTATTGACAAGTTAGAACCCTAATATTTTTTCCACCCAATTTATTATCTCAGCAAGGAGTTCAATAGTAATTTTGGCAAAAAAAAATAAAAAAAAAAAAAAAAAAATCCAATCCCTTGTACTCTAGAACTTGTGCCTAGGAAAGAATTTGAAGAAATTCTACAATATTTGTATCATGCAAGGCCTATCCAATTCTTCAACCACCTAGAATGCAAGTAAAAAATATTTTATTAGTGGAAATAGTGGAATTTACCACTGAATCCTTACCCAAGCATCGATCACAAACTATTTTCACTATTTCTCTATTAATAACACATTGCAACTCCGTGAAGTTTCTACCTAAAATGTTAAAAGTTGGATGTATAGAATACAAAACAAGAGTGAAAACTTGGGTGTATACATTTTTTTCTATTAGACCAATATTACTTAGTGCTAATCCAACCTTTAATGAAATAAATTTGTGGATACATGATATTCTTACAACCATTCATTATTTTTATTTATTTTGAAAACCCAATATAGAAGTAGGCTTCCAATTGGACATAAGAGTGTCATGTTTGACTTGAAGGAGTTTAGAGATTGAGAAGTCCATGAAAGTTGGAGTCGCGTTAAGGAAGTTCAACCAGAATTTGTTGGGAATACATATTGTGCCCAAGGTGTGGAATAATGTAGAAGAATAAATCACATAGAATACACATTGCAATGATTAATCCATGCTAATGATTGAATTAGTAGAAAATGATGTGTTGTAGATGTGATAATATTTTGGTCACGTAGTCTAGTATGGCAACCTATTTGCATGTGAGGAAATTTTGTGGGGCTAATATTTTTTTGTGCTACTTCATAGAAATTCACAACTAGATTAGTTCTAAGAATGTTGGTGCAATTGGACAACTCAATGGATTGTTGCATGAAATACAAAAAATATGACATGTTGTATTCTACAAATTTGTCTCACACTTTTCTCTAAATTTATGTAAAATAATGCAAAATATGAAATATAAATAAATGGGATAATGGGGTCAGAACATGGCTCCAAACCACCTCTTATACCATGCAAAAAAAATTGTTTTCCTATGAGAAATAGGAATGCAATATTTTGAGATTATTTGGACTAAGGATGGATCTTAGTCAATATAATATGGTCAAAGAAATAAATCAAAATCTTAAGCCCTAACATATGCTTTAAGTAATCATGGGCCATCCATAGGGCCCAATCCGCCACACATTCCCTCTAAAGTGAATATTTGATATAACAATATTTTTATGTTTTTTCCATTATAAATGGGTCTTGGGGCCTTAACTAACTATGGTTAATGTTCCAAACGTAACTTATTAGTCTATGAATTATGCTTTTAGGTCTCAGAGTAGCATAAACATGATCCCAAATCACCACACATTCCTTATAAGTAAATATTTAGTCTATGAGTGGCATATGGGCCCAAATTTGAGATGTTATACATTAGGGATAAGTCCAAGGGCCCTAACAATTGTTTCTAGCATGGAAATTCCGATCTCACGTGGTTCGTTTTCCAAACAAAGGAACGATTGAGGAGTTATTTATGGTTCTTTAATTGACACTTGCAAAAATTTCAGTATGTGTCCAGATTTGAAATCACCCTGAAAAAAATGCCCAGATTTATAAAATGATAAGTACGATCCCATATATGCAAATATTCTATCCATTGGTAAAATATTGAAGTCAAGCTACTATGTGGAATTCCAAAGAAAATAAGATAGAGTTTGTATGTAATATTTGGAAATTTGTTTTGTAAAGGTTATCATGAAAATCTCATGAGTCGTAACCTCCAAATAATAGTAGTTTTTTATGCCTAACCCAACTATTCATGGAATCCATTAATTAATCCTTGAATTAGATTGAATGGATATTATATAAATTAGGTAGAAACGATAGGGAGAGGGATTATGTTTTATCATAGGGAGAGGGATTATGTTTTATCATTGTAACAGAGCATCCAATTCTGTGTTTATTATCGATCCAAGCATTGGAGTTGTGCTATCTGCAGATGATGTATCTTTGAGAATTATTTAAATGCAATAATATGATGGTACTCTTGAGAATTGGTTCAGACATGAGTTGTTCACGATCTTGTATCTTTCTAGGCAGCGTGTTGCCTATTGGGAGGGCCGACCAACTCGGCCCATGACTGCTCTATTATATTACCCTGTAATGTAATTCAATGTAGTCTGTTTTTAGATTTCAACAACAGCTTGTTTCTCCTACATTTGTAACCAGATTGCAGTGTGTTACATTACTTACTTCGTCTTTTATTCCTTCGATAAATTACTATTGTGTTTGTGTACAGAACGTGACTGTCCATTGAATTAATAAATTGATTGCACATCTGTCACATTACAAATATGCTGTCCTTTCCTCATGCCTCTAGTTCACCCTAATCTCTTCACGCTGAAAACTCTTTGTCCTCATTCTAACGCTGCAATGAGTCTCTGTCTATGTCATATACGTAGGTTTTATTACCATCTTGTTTTGTTTCAACACTATTATATATTTCAAAATATACGTGACATATTTGTCCCTCAGGTATCCCAAAAATTGCTTGACTCCCCATGGTATGCTGACATTATTTATGTGTTGAGAAATTTGTAAGCTCCTCCCGAATTGAGCAAAACCAAGGCCAGGTTTTTGAAACTAAAAGAAGAAAAATTTTGTATTTTAAATCAATCTCTGTATTGGAAGTTTCGAGGATGAATCTTGTTGAGTTGTTTGTTGGAGGGATAAGTAGAAAAAACCATCAGAGTTTCATAAATGTTATTGTGGAGGGCACCATTATTGGAAAACCACTATGAAGAAGATATTGAGGGCGGGTTTCTATTGGTATAGAATTTTTTCTGATGTTTACAAAGAAGTTTCAAGTTTTCATGAATGCCAATTTTTTTTATGGGAAGAGAAAACAACAGCCTTTGCCTTTGAAGCCTATCTATGTCAAAGCACCTTTTAGACAATGGGGCCTTCATTTCATAGGAGAAATTCATCCACAGTCCTCAGCTCAACACAAGTGGAGACTAATAATCACATATTACTTCACCAAGTGGATTGAAGTAGTTCCCACAAGGAAAGCCATATATATTGTTATCATTCAGTATTTGGAGAACAATATTTTGTCTAGGTTGGTTGTCCAATCAAAATCATCATAGACAATGCAAGAACATTTAAGTCCAAAAACATGGAATTTTTTTGCAGTGATTACAATATAACTCTTGGCCATTCCACAGCTTATTAACCTCAAGGTAATGGGTTGGCTGAGTCATCCAATAAGAGTTTGACCAGAATTATCAAAAGACTCTTGCAAGATAACAAACAAGATTGGCACAAGAAGCTTATCCATGCACTATGGGCGGCTCACGGGATCACTACTAAAAGTTCTATTGCTACTTCACCCTTCAAGATTGTGTATGGCACAAAGATAGTTTTTCCTACTCCATTAGGATTGCGAGTGATGAGGTCTTCTAATAGTGAGTTCATCTAGATACGGAGGAGGAGGAGGAGGAAGAACTGAAAAGGAAAGAAAACTGCAAAGTGAAGGTAGCTCAAGAACCTTTAGCAGCAAGAAACACATCTTTGACAAAACATCTGGGGAAACTTATCAATCTAAATAAGATTTGGCAAAACATTATGCTTAGAAGGGAAACATAGCTCTGGGTGAGATGAGGGATTTAGTCCTGAAGTGGAGAAGATTTCGTAGTACAAATCTTCTTTATTCACAGTAATGGATGTTGAAAAGAGGACCTTTACCATTGTAGTTGCATATGAAGACTAAGAATATGAGATAAAGATAAGGTATGACAATATCAGTGCTCCAGACAAGGTCAAATTCCATAATAATACCAGTGATATGTTGTATTTTGATTACCTGGGTTTAATCTTGAAGAATTCAAAGTTGTCATCTTATGCAATGAAATTGGAAGGGAAGTTGAGGTAAGAAAAATCATCTAGAAGAAATTTGTAGACTTAAGTCAAGAGGCTAGAATTTGAAGGCCCCCAAGGGGTGAAATCCTCATTAGATGAAAAAGAAAAATTAATTGAGAGCTTGAACAAGAAATTGAAAAATTATTTTACAGAGCATCCACAAACAACATAATTGGTTTCTCTAGAACAAGAAAATGAAACACTTCGTCAATAGGCACGTGACTACAAGGATAGGGTGTTGCATCTAGAACAAGAAAAGGTGAAGTGGTCACAAGAGTAGACATAATTGCTAAACAGAGTTGTAGTTGTACCTCTTGCTGCAGAAGCTTGGCTAAACACTAAAGGACTTTTCTAGGCTATGTCACAAGTTATCCTCAAAGAGGGAGAAATCAAAGGGCTAAAAGGAAGCATAGAGAAATTGAAGTAGGAGATGCATGCAAAGGATGAAAGAATGGCTCAATTTCAAAAGGAAAATGAAGTCTTGCAAATCTTGGCTAAACACTAAAGGACTTTTCTAGGCTATGTCACAAGTTAGCCTCAAAGAGGGAGAAATCAAAGGGCTAAAAGGAAGCATAGAGAAATTGAAGCAGGAGATGCATGCAAAGGATGAAAGAATGGCTCAATTTCAAAAGGAAAATGAAGTCTTGCAAAGAAGGATAGATAAGTTGAAGATGAGATTAAGAGGTGAATGCCTGTTGTAGGGGGGTAATCATATCATCTGAGACTCTATAGTTGTTGAATCTTCCAAGTTCAGAGTGTATTTGAATTTCATTAATTATAAAGAAAGCATATCCATCACAACCAGAACCAGGTGCATTGTTGTGAATAAGACTTTAGCAAAGAAACCATTAGAATAGGCCCAAAACACCATAAATATACTCAAATCCATTCCTAGTGTAGACCTTCATACTATTGAAGTTAAAAACAGCACTGCATTGATTATCTAGGCGAGGAGGGTTATTGCTAAACATAACCTGTTGAAATTAGTCAAAACCAAGGCAACACAGATGGAGAAAAGTGTGCAAGAGTTCAAGGAATTGTTTATCAAAGGCCTCCCACCATTATTTAATGGAAAAGGAAAATTGTATGATTGAGAAGAATACAATGCTCGCCTCACTCAGTGTAGAATGGATGACTCCAAGTTCAAAACCCTAGAGGAAAATCTAAAAGGAGCCACATTAGTTGAGCATCTCATTACAGACTTTGAGATTTTGAATCAGTTCAAAGTAGTCAAACTTGGACTACCAGTAATGTCGTATGATCAAAGAAATGATATATTATGATATCCCTTCGGACTTGCAATGGAAGGAGATAATACGATTGGGAAAGACAAAGTGAAGTTTTCCAGGTTCTAGTAGATGATGTTCAGATGTCATTGAAGATGGTAGATCACGTGGAACACCAGAGTAGAACAAGTGGCAAAGAAAGAAACTAAAATGCGAGAAGAGCTAGAATCTGGATCATGGAACATTTTCTTGCTAATTATTGTAATCGGTTTCAAACTGAAACCGTCCCTTGTAATTATCGTAATTGGTTTCAAAACCGAAACGTTTCATTTTAATCATTGTAATCACTTTCAAACCGAAGGAACTCAACTTGTATAAATATTAGGAGTTCCATATGTATTATAAGTTGGGAGAAGTGCAATGGCACAATTTTAGCTATTCGGAAATTGAATATAATTTTCTGAAGCTAAATAGAATACACATGCAGAAGTCTTGAAGTTTCCATGAAAATATTTTAATGGTGGTTATCTGAGTTTTGTCTCCTTTCTTTGTATGTATTTCCTGTATTTATGATTTCATTTTCACTGTCTTGTGTATAAATTGTATAGTCAAAGGCCCATAATTCATCTTGTGATGCTCTCGGATGAAGCAATTTAAACTGTGTTAAGTACTTCCTAACTAATTCAGAATTCATTTATTTAATGCTCTTATACAATTATATGTTTTTCCTTTCTTCTTACACTGCAAATTTACAATCTATAACTCAAATTTATTGCCTCATTTAGTTTTTATCCTATGGAGAGTTCTATCGACCAGTCACTGCTTCCATTTGTTTCAGAAGTTTGACTCCATAGCCCTAAGTCTCCCTCCTCTTCCTTTCCAACAAAATTATAAAAACCCTTCAAAACAACAAAACATATCCATTGATTGTTGAAGAAAATTCATCCGTTCAATACCAAGTGATAGGAGAGAGCTAGTACCAAGCTCTAAAGTTGGTTTGTAGGTTACCTCTGTCGTTTGTTTTATCAACTGAACAAATTTACAGAGTGCTAACATACATATTCCAAATAAAACATAATAAAATCCCACTCTCCTTCTTTAAATATCTCAAATTAAACTCGAGTCTGAAACAACTTTTCAAATTAATTAAACTAAATTACTATCTTACATAAATTTCAATTTTAACTTAATTAAAAAAAATAAAAAATTACATCTTAATTTATTTTTAAATACCATTCAAAATATTAATTATACATCAAATCCTTCCTCTAAATCTCTTTTTCTCAATTTTCCATTGTCATCAACTTAACATCTATCAAAATATTAATTATATATCAAATCATTCCTCTCAATCTTATCTTCTCAATTTTCCATTACCATCAACCTAATATGTATCAAAATATACTTATGTAAAATCATTCTTTTAAATCTCATTTTCTCAATAGTCCATTACCATCAAACCAATGTATCAAAATATTAATTATATGTCAAATCATACATGGTTTTTTACAATCGAGAAAGCCTCCAAATTTACATATATTTATTTATTAGAATGTAAATGGTGTATACTCCTTAAATTAAAAGAACTAATAAAACAATAAACTGAAGACTAATATTAAAAAAAAAAAATGAAATTTAAACTAATAACTAAATGAAGGAGAATTTAAAATAATGGAAGAAAGAGTAATTAATGTTTGAAACATTTTTTTAATTCAAAGATATTTTTGGTTTTCAAATTCAAATAACATAAATGTTTTTTTAGTTAATATATTCCATTATATATATTTATTTGTTGAATTGTAAATGCAGTAAATTATATTTAAATATTTTTGGTTTGAGATTAAATTTAGTTTGGATGATTGTGAGGAATTTGTTTTCTTCCTATCCAAATTGAATTTTCATAAATAAAATGAATAAAATTTATAATAAATTTGTTATAATAATTTCTAACTTATATATTGAAAATTTGATTTTAATTCAAAACTGAATGGCAAAGCAACTGCTTTTTGTTGGAAAAAAAAATTAAATATCATGACCATTAAAAAAAATTAAGTATGATGATGATTAAGAAAAACCTATAAACTATTCCCTTGAAATGGTCGAAATATATATCATATTTACCCCCAAAAAAAAAAATAAATAAATAAATAAATAAATTAATAACATTGAAATTTCTACTGCTTGTCGCACGAGCTTTTAGGGTGGTCAAGATAAAGAATTTGATCCATGTGAATTCATTTACTGTGATCACAATTCTCAAACATATCATTGTTACCGACCTTAGATCTTCACGATATTCTTTCACCTAAGAGAGATCTCGCCTTTTCGATTTTCTTTGGTTTATCAAAAGGAACGAAGAAACTTGAGCCATAGTGCTACTACTCTCATGGACTTCGGCCGTCTCTGTTTGACAGTTTCATCGTGACATTTCACGGTAAAAAAATACAATGGTCGCCCGCTAGGCCAGCTCGTGATTTAGTCGTTCTAAATGTATAATTTGTTGGGACGACCCGTATTGGTTTTAGTTCATGAATACTGCTCCAATATTACTTTGTCTAAACAGTCCTCATCTCTGATAAGAGGTTGGTCAGAATTAGTTTATGTTTCATTGAAACCAGCTATACAACAAATTTTTAAATAACAACCAGAGAGACAAGACTATGGTCTTATGTTCTCAAACCCACTGAATTACAACCACGGAGACAAGACTATGGTGTTATGTTCTCAAACCCACTGGGTTGGGATCAAACTAAATAGATGAGAAATCTGTTTAAAATGATGGATAGAACCATGACCTAGTATCTCATCTTCAATGATAAATTTTACTTTTGATGATGAGTTAATACCGATCATTTTYCCCCAGATATTAGCAGCATGCAAACACTGTGATAAAAACAATACGATAGAAAATTATGTTATAGGAAAAGGGACTCAAAAGTAAAGTAATGGTTTGGAAAGATGTCGTTCCTTTCATTTATCATCSGAATGAGGGTTTTATTTCACATKCATATGGTGGTAGTAGTGGTTGAATCATGTGAGATATGAAGAAGGGTTTTATTTAACAAGCATATGAAGGTGGTGGTGGAGGAATTCTCAAGGTATGAGTAGTATTTGATAAAAAGTTAGAGTCTACAACTTTGACACCATGTTTAAGAACTCACAACCTATTTCTGTGTTCTCATATACATCCTTTCCCTCTCTCCTTAATGTGGATATTCGTACCATGAGGACATTGGGAGGTTATAGTATTTACACCACGAGGTACCCTAATAGTATTTACACCAAGAGGTACCCTAGAAGTCATTGTTGAATGTTATGTGTTCTCTTGCATATATATGTGAACCAAGAGGTAGTTTCTTGCTAAGATAAGAGTATCCCATAATCAATAAGTTCAAGTGTAGGTGTTTGATGACCTTCGTATGGACCTCATAATCAATATATGTAAGTTCAAGTGTATGTGTTTGATGACCTTTGTATGGACCTCTTTCAAAATGAGTGCTTAATACATACATGTGGCCATGAAATGGATGAGACAAGGAGCCACTAGACAAAGTATTAAAATTTCAATTATGAAGAGACCATTTTACCATAATAATGGAGAGACGGATTTCGAATGAATTAAATGCATACACCATGCAAAATAACAAAATGCAATGGAATATACAAGCATAGAACAACAAGATTTCATGGAAAACAAATGACCTGGACCATATTTAAATATAATCACATATAACATGCAAAATAAATATATTTCAATGACAAAAAACTCTATTAAATTTTAGATTCATAAATATAGATAAGACAATTATCTTTTGATAGAAGATAGTTTAAAAAACTAGTTTCTTACAAGAAAATTTTCACCCAACCATTGGCATCCAAGGTATATACCACCCCAACCCAAAATATGAGGTGACCAAGGTGAAGGAACCAAGCTACATGGTTCTAACTTAATCAATGCAATTCATTTTCTCTCATGGTTCAACAAATATATTCATTACAAATCACTAGACATCTAATCCAACCATCAAACAACCATGACACTCTTTTTCACTACCCTACTCAAGATAAGGCCTCCTAAACATAGGGGAGTCTTTCATCCCATGTGCATGGATGCTTGGAGTTGTACATGTACAAGATATGCATGATCATTTTATTGATGACCTTTGTCTAGAAATCGGTTTGGGGTTGGAAGGCAGTGGATTTGGCGAGATTAGTGTCCAATAGTGACGAGAGGATCGACTAAAATGTTCTGAGGAACCTACTATCCCGATATGAGATGATGGTTTACGATATCCCAAAATGTTCCCATACTCGTTTGAAGAAGAGCTTCGTAGTGGCCTTTGTTGTGATACTCTTCTTACGAACTGTTAGAATGGCCATGTTAGAAAATCGATCAACCACCATAAAAACACATTCATTTCTCTACTTGGTTGAAGGAAGGTCAAACATGTAGTCCATAGAAATGGATTCCCACGGCCTGTCAGGAGTAGGTAGAGGAGTGTACATGCCTTTCTTCTTAATGGTTAATTTGGGAATAGTGTAGGCAGTGCAAGACCAAATGTCCTTAAAGTTTCATCCAATAGAAATACTTTTATGGCACTGCCACTGTCTTTTCCAAACCAAAGTGTCTTGCCATCCAACTGTAGTGAACTTCACAAATAAGATTTTCCCGCTTACTTGAAGGAACACATAGATGGCCCAGATGGCATAACAATCCATATTGAAGATGAAATTGAGTGACGAGCATGTTTGTACCCAATATCTAGTAAGTGGTATCGGATCACTCTCATAGAGTTGGAAGCACCTAGAGGCCTCATGTCCGTAGAAGTGGAACTCCATGGCTAATGTTGTAACTGGAGGTTAACTAAGACGTTCAACGATGTAATTGGTGCTCCATGTCTTATGTTTGATGTTGAGATGAAATTTATACAAGTATGTGGACCAGTTTTGATGCTGGTCGTTCTCCAATTTACCTTGTGTTTGCATGAACTAGAGAGGATTTTGACCAATGTGAATGAACGTATTCTTCGAGAGAATGTAATGCTTCCATTGGTGATAAGATTGTACATTGGAATACATTTCTTTGTCATAAGTGGGGTTATTACGGATGACATATGATAGTGTCTCACTATGATAGGCCACGAGATGACCATGATGAGTGAAAATTTCACCCACAACATAATCTAAGGCATTTGTCTCAATATCAAAAATATGTTGTAGATTAGGTAATGAGAGCATCGAGGATGAGCATAAGCGATGTTTTAGATCATTGAACACTCTCTATTGAAAATTTCCCCACGTGAACTTTTATTTTCCACCACCCTTGGTCACTTGTCTAAGGGCCCATGCGATATGGGAGAATCCCAACACAAACCTGTGATAGAAATTGAAAATTCCCAAGAAACTTCAAATATCGGTTAGTGTGGTATGGGCTGGCCAATCAAAAATAGTGTAGATCTTGGATGGATCCACATTCACACCATGATAATCAAGAATGTAGCCTAGGTATTGGACCTTGTTCATGTCGAAGGAGCATTTTTGCATGTTAGCATGCAACTAGTGTTGTCGCATAGTGTGAAGGACTTATTGAATATGCTGCAAGTATTATCCTCAAATCTTATTGAAGATGAGGATATCATCCAAATATAACACCACAAAATAATTGGTGAAAGGACACAAAATATCATCCATAAACCTCATGAAAGTGGTTGGGGCATTCGTCAAACCAAAGGGCATGATCAACCATTCAAAAATACCTTCTTTGGACCTGAAAGTAGTCTTCCATACATCAATCTGTTCTATTGGGATTTTTGAATGGTTGATCATGCCCAATTTCCTGAATTGACAACATCTTTGACCAATTCAAAAATACCTTCTATTAGGGCCGTGTAATCAATGGAGACTCATCAGGTCCTATCTTTCATATGTTCCCCTTTTCAAGAAGATCTTGGATCTCAAGCTTTATTTCCTCATTTTTCATAAGAGAGCAATGATAAATGAGCCCACTGGGTAGAGGTGCATCGGGGGTCAGATTGATTGAATGCTTGGCCTGACTGTGTAGAGGTACCCTTGTGGTTGAGGAGAATATATCTTTGTATTCCTCCACAACCTTGTCCACCTGCTTCTTCTAAATGGAGAGGCACTTTTTGGAGGCCATGCACGTGCCCACTACCTTCTATTTACTTTAAGAGTGAATCATAAAGAAGACAAATTTCCCAGTTTGGGAGATGACCTTCCTACATTTCTTAGTGGAGATCAAAGAAATGGCATTAGGTAGACCTACCTCTGGTATCCTATACAATTGTTTTCCCAAAGTAATAATAACACTACGAGGTCTAGATTCATATACAACATGATGTTTCCACAAGTAAGGTTGCCATAAAAGAACATCACAAACTTCAAGAGCGGAAATATCATAGAATACCTCATCCTTGAAGGGCTTGATTCCATAGGGAAGGTGACATTGTTGGCTGACGCGAAGATCTCTCCCTTGGCGAAGCCACCCTATGATATAAATTTATGGATGTAGTGTTGTCGACATTTCCAACCAAATGGAAACCTATGCTAAGATGGGGTTATTTTGACTTCCTCTATTAACAATGAAGTGTAGTGAAGCACCCTTCACCCACATCTACGATTGGAAAAGGTGATCACCTTCCTTTTGTTCTTAGAGTTCACTTGGTTGGACCTTTGTGGTAGAAACGGTGGCATTGGGTTTCACATCAATTATCTTCCTCCCCTTGTATAGCTCATATTATGATTCAGAAGCCACATTTGACTCTGAGGCTTTCATCTTGGCCACCATTGACTACTTTGAGAAACATTCATCATTTTTATGCCAAGGGATTTTATGGAATTCACACTACTTTCCATTGTCTTTCTCCGTCTTCCCATTAACATTATTTGTTTTTTTTCTTGGAATGGTTGTCCTGTGGTGGTCCATCCTCGCTCTATCCTTTGTCCCGTGTGTTGGGTCTTCCTTTTCCCAACTTTTACTGTGAGGAATTCACAGATCCAAACTCTCACTTCTTCTATTTAAGTTTTTTCTCAATTTTGACAACATATCAATAAGCCATGCCCAGTGATGAGATGTCTAGAAACTCAATTTATATTTGGATGTATCGATGTATACTATTGTAGTACTTGAGCACCACGTGTCATTTAGACAATTTGATACCCAAATTGGTGTAGAAGGTATTGAATACATTTGTGAACTCTGACAGTCTTTGGTCCATTTCCTACCACACTGTGGTCCATTTTGTATATTGGTCATCATAACTTACAATAGGTTAGTATTATTCCTTAATAACATCCATGAAAGAACCCCAAATGGGTACGTCTACAAATATTTTAGATTCCTCCATGGCCTTTTTCTCATAGTAAGTCTCCCACCAACCCTTGACATGGGGGATAACCTTAAGGAGTGAAAAGGTGATATTTTCTCTAGCGAAAAAATCATGGAAAGAAAACATCTATTGACTTTCAAATACATGAATATCAAAACTAACTTGTACCTTGAAGGGGGCGACATATCCAAAGTGGTTTCTTAATGAAGATCCATTTGTTTTTGGTAGTTGTTAAATGATATGTGAAATTTATCCATCATCTGGTTCCTTTGTTGTATAGGGGTTCCTAGAGTAATAGTTTGATAGGATCTCTTTCACCATCGTATCTCTTTTCTTCCACCGTGAGAGGTCATTGGGGTGAGCAAGGATGGTCCTTCAAAGGCTCAAATAGTTCAATTCCCAAATTTTTATGCCCTGACCTCCTCAGGGACATGCATAGAGAAACAAGTAAAGAGCATACCACTCTGATACCACTAATCTATATTTATAAATGGAATGGAATGAAATATAGAGTTATAACAAAAACACAAAGGTACAGTCACTAATTCTTATGAACTAAAATACAACGACAGTACATCGGTTGGTCGATGACACTTCGTTGACACTCTGAAGAAACATGGTTACCAGTTTATTTGGTGTATCTTGGTCAGATAACCTGGCGAACATATTATCGTCGGATATTTGACATTGTGTCGTCGGTATAACAATATTCCTAAGGACCAAAACCTCATCGAAATCAATCATTATTTTCATCACATATGCATCGGAAGTTCTTCGTAACTACACGTCAAATATCTAACAAAGAAACAAGATATACGACGTATGATTGTCAGATTATGTGTCATATATCTGAAGAACATGTAGGYCGAATAGCCGACATACAAAAAAAATATCCAATGAAGGCTCCATACCTTTGATGGAWATGTCTGTCAGATAGTGCATTGGATATCTGATGCAAAGGTACATTAGATGTCCGACATCCAAACAACATATCCGATGGAGGTTCCATACCTCCGACGGATATGTCTGTCGAACAGTGCCTCAGATATCCGATGAAACAACACGTCAAATATCCAACTACGAAACAAAATATCCAATGGAGGTGCCATACCTCCAATGGATATGTTTGTTGGATGGTTCATCGGATATTCGAAAAACCTGAATATATTAAAAAAAAATGAGATTAATGGCCCATAATTTTGTGTTCCTATTGACTAGTTAGAAACCTAATATTTTTTCCACCCAGGTTATTATCTCAACAAGGAGTTCAATAGTAATTTGGGCCAAGACAAAATTTCCAATCCCTTGTACTCTAGAACTTCTGCCTAGGAAAGAATTTGAAGAAATCCTACAATCTCTATATCATGCAAGGCCTATCCAATTCTTCAACCACCTAGAATGCAAGTAAAAAATGTTCTATTAGTGGAAATAGTGGAATTTACTAGTGAATCCTTACCCAAGCATTGATCAAAAACTATTTTCATTATTTCGCTACGAATAACACATTGCAACTCCGTGAAGTTTCTACCTAAAATGTGACAAGATAATTGTACAAATTACAAAACAAGAGTGCAAAATTGGGTGTATACTTTTTTTGCTATTAGACCAATATTACTTAGTGCTAATCCAACCTTCAATGAAATAAATTTGTGGATACACGGTATTCTCACAACCATTCATTATTTTTATTTATTTTGAAAACCAAATACATAAGTAGGCTTACACTTGGACACAAGAGTGGCATGTTTGACTTGAAGGAGTTTAGAGATTGAGAAGTCCATGAAAGTTGGAGTCACGTTAAGGAAATTCAACCAGAATTTGTCTAAGTAGGGGCATACATATTGATAATTGTGCCCAAGGTGTGGAATAATGTAGAAGGCTAAGTCACATGGAGTACACATAGCAATGATCAATCCATGCTAGTGATTGAAGTCATACAAAATTATGTGTTGTAGATGTGATAATATTCTGGTCATGTAGTCTAGCATTGCAACCTATTTTCATGTGAGGAAATTTGGTCGTTCTATTATTTTTTTTGCTACCTCTTAGAAATGCACAACTAGATTAGTTTAAAGCATGTTGGTGCAATTGGACAACTCAATGGATTGGTGCATGAAATACAAAAAAATCATGACATGTTGTCTTCTACAACTTTGTCTCATACTTTTATCTAAATTTATATACTAACAACAACCACTTTTATGTAAAAAGTGGTTGATATATGTCGATCAGCGCCATTAATTTTAAAATGTGGAATATGGCATTGATCGGCATATATCAACCACTTTTTACATAAAAGTGGTTGTTGCTAGTTGACAACCGACATGGCTGAAGCAACCATTAATAAATTAATACATTTTAGATATAATAAATAATAAATAATTAATTGTCTTTAATTTTTTAAAACTAATTATTAATAATTTATTCAATTATTATAAGTAATTACTTAATTGTTAATAGATAATTAATTATAACTAATTAAATGAAAATTAATAATTAATAATTAATTATTTTTTAATTATTAATTGATATTAATAATAAATAAAATATCAATTAATAATTGATTATAAAGTATAAATTAATTAATAAGAAATAAAATACTACATAACAAAATAATAAATTAAATAATAATAAAGAAGTAAAACTAAACTAAAAACATTTAAAAAAACAAAGTAATAATGTAACATATTAATTAATTAATTAATTTAATATATTAATAAAACATAAATAGATTGTTACTAATAATAATAAAGTAATATATTAATCAACATTTTTTGTTGTTTTGTTGACTTTAGAAAATATTTTGACATGGTTCCTAGGAAAAAACTTTGGAATAGGTTGAAAGAGATAAAAGTGTCTCTCGAGTTGAGGGTTGCTGCAATAAGGATATATGAGAACGTTATTGCTAAGTTTAAAAACACTGAGGGTTGGTCAAAAGAGATTAACTGCAATATCAGAGTCAAACAAGGTTGTCCCTTGTCCCCTACCCTTTTTTGCATATACATTGACAAGTTAGAAGAATGTTTGGAAAAAGCAAGTTGTGTTGGCACTAATCTCACTGGTATAGTCATCAATCTTATTCTTTATGCTGATGATATCGTTCTTATGGAAAGGAGTCCCCATGATCTTGAAAAACAACCAAGAATCCTCAAGGATTTTTGCTCCAATATGGGTATGACTGTTAATACTGATAAGACTAAGGTCATGATTATTAAATCCAATAAGATCTTTTATGATACCTTTGTATATGAAAACAACAAATTGGAGGAAGTGAATTCATACAAATATTTTGGAATTGATATTCACCACAAGCTCAATTGGAATTATAGCATTGAGAAAAGGATTATTGGGGGATGGAAAGATTATTATGGGCTTAAAAACAATTGTAAATCAGCTGATCTTTGGAGCTAGGATAAGAAGAAACTCCTCTTTGAGACTCTTGTTACAACTTTTATTCTTTATGGATGTGAAGTCTGGGGTTTTAGTATCTCTCGTGAATCCTTGAAAAAGATAGAGCAAATACAAAAAAAATTTATAACCTAGAATCTCAAAATTAAAGGAAATACGCCCCATCCAATCCTCCTCATAGAAGCAAGCCTCGCCCCCATTGAGAGCATGGCTATGACTAGATACCTAATGTATAAGAACAAGTTAAACAACATGGAAGACAAGAGGCTACCTAAAATTGCTTCAAAATCAAGTCATAACCACCATCGACTCAAGAGAGGATGTAATAAAGACGCCCAGTCTTGGCTAAACTATTGGGGAATCATGGAAGAAACCATTTTGCAGAAAAAAATTACTATTAAAAAAAACGTCAAATCAAAATTTAAAGAGAAAATGTGGTGTGATAAAGAGTTAGAGGAAAAAAGAAAATTAAGGTATTATAAAGATGTAATCAACCCTAATCTAGAAGATCAAAATTATCTATCTGTTTTTCCAAGTGTAAAGAAAAAAATAAGCATTGCTAAGATAAGAACAAATTCTCATGAACTCCATAGTGAAACTGGGCGTTGGTCAATTCCTAAAACGCCATGAGATGAAAGAATGTGTCACCTTTGTGACACTAAGAAGGTCGAAGATGAAAAGCACTTTCTCTTATATTGTCCATCCTATACCCACATTAGATCTCATTTTCAAAATATTTATCACACTACCAACCTTCCTAACATCTTAACTCAACAAAAGTATGGTGATCTTGGAAATCTTCTCTTAATTCTTTTCAAGAACACAAACAAAATTCTAAAGAATCAGAAGTAATCACTTACCCTCTTAAAGTCCAATAGACCAATTCGGTCTTAGTGGACTTTAATAATCATCATCATCATAAATATATTAATCATTGATAAAATATTACATAAATGTATGAAAGTAATAAAGCATTAATTAATAAATATATAATTAATTAATATAATAATATATTATTATGTTATTAATCATAATAGAAAAATACTTATTATGTTAATATTATGTATAAAGATGATGAATACATTTTATAACGTAACTATCAATACATTAATATATAATATTAATATATAATGTATAAATGTAAGATATTAATTAATAAATACCTTATTAATATATTGTATTAATTAATTTATACATTACTACATTATACATTAAAAAGTTAATTAGAGTATAAATAAATTAAAATAGTAAAAGGTTAGTTAGAGTATAAATAAATTAAAACATTAGTAAATTGACAAAGTAAAAAAAAATTATTACATAAAAACAAACATTAAACTAATACACTATTATATTAATGAAGAAATACATTAACAATAATAATACATTATTACATTAATCATTAAAGTATTAGTTAAATAATAAATACATTTATAAATTATGAAAAAAATTAATAAAGTATTAAAATATTATTAATTTAATACATTAATAAAGCATCCATACATTAAAAATCATATTAATAAAGCATTCATATATTAAATTTTCTAAAAATAGAATTAAAAATTTAAAATACAACCACTTTATAAAAGTGGTTGATATAGGCAAATGGGCACCATTTTTCACCTTTATAAAGTGTTTGTTGTTGGTTAACGGGCCATGCCTTGGGGATGACCATTAATGTGTTAACTAATTATTAATTTACACTAATATATAATTATAACTTATTAATGTATTAATGTATACAAATTAATGGTTTGTTAATGTACAAATTAAAGTATTATTTACATTTATTGTTTGGGGTCCCTTGTCCCACAAACAAGGGGGTCTCATACACCAGTTTGGTGTCTCGCTTGGTCGTGACCTTAAAAAAAAAAATGTAACATATTAATTGACTAATAATGTATTAATACATGAATACACTAATACTTTGACTTTACCGACCTTAGTAATACATTATTAGGACCTTAATGACCATACTAATACATTAATAAAGTATTAATACATAGCCTTATTAAATAGCATAGGTCGGACATACATTTATTAAATAGCCTAGGTTGAAAATAGCCTTAATGCATTAATTGGTTCGATGTTATGTTCGTCGCAATGCGACAAGAAGGCTATGGTCGTTGCATTGCGGTGATATGATATTTGTGTGACAATGGGACAAGGGGACAAGATATTTTCATCATATTGTGATGACACGATATTTGCATCACATTTCAACGACATGATATTTGCATCACATTGTGACGAGGATGCCATGTCTGTCACAATTCAATGACAAGGATATAATCGTCACATTGATATCACATGATATTTGCATCACATTGTGATGGCATGCCTTAGGGATGACCATTAATGTGTTAATTAATTATTACTTTACACTAATATATCATTATAACGTATTAATGTAATACATTAATATCTTATATTAATGTATTAATGTATATAAATTAATGGTTTATTAATGTATAAATTAAAGTATTAATTTCCATAAATGTATAATGGCCTTGTATAAATTAAATGAGGTCATATCCTTGTCATCATGAGGCTATGCTTGTCASATTGTGATGGCAAGACATTTGCGTGACATTGCGATGACATGATATCTACATCATATTGTGATGACAAGATATTTCCTTCACTTTGGTATGAGGAGGATATGTTCGTCATAATACAATGACACAGATATGTTCATTACATTGTGTCTAGAAGGCTATGGTCATTGCATAGTGATGAAATGATATTTTCGTCACATTGCAGTGACACGATATTTGCATCATATTGTGATGACATGATATTTGCATCACATAGTGATGGAATGATATCTGAGTCACAATGTAACGAGTAAGCCATCTTCATCATAATGTGAATACATGGCTATGTTCATCACATAACCACGATAAGACTATGGTCCTCACATTGAAAAGATAGGATATTTGCATCAGATTGTGACAACATGATATTTGCATTACATTGAGACAACATGAAATTTTGGTCACATTGCGATGACGAGGCTATGTTCATCGCATAGCCATGACAAGGATATGTTCATCAGATAGATATGAGAAGACTATGTTCATGAAATTGTGATAACAGGGAAATGTTCATAACATTGCAATGACAAGGCTATGATTGTGACATTGCAATGACAAGGGTATGTTTGGGACATAGAAATGACAAGGCTATGTTTGACACATAGCAAAAATAAGGTTATGTTCATTACATTTTGACGATAGGATATTTTCATCGTATTGTGAGCACATAATGTTTTCATCACATTAGGACGACGACGTTATGTTCATCACATTGCAAGACATCTTCGTCATAGTGCGACGATAAAGATATGTTATTCACGGTGCGATGATAGGGATATGCTCTTCACAGTGTGATAATAAGGCTTTATTTGCAACGGTGCAATGATAAGGCAATGTTCATCACATTGTGATGACGAGGCTATGTTAGTCACATTGAAAAGAGAAGTCTATGTTCAACACATCGTGACAACAAGGTTATGTTCATCACATTGTCATGACAGGATATTTGTATCACATTACAAGGGTAGGATATTTGCATCATATTGCGATGACGAGGCTATGTTCATGAGATTGCAACAACAAGGATATATTCATCATAGTGTGATGATAAGGCATGTTGATCACATCGTGATGGTGGGGCTATGTTTGACGCATTTGAATGATAAGGTTATGTTTGACACAATGGGACATTACTATGTTGTTTAGATTGTGATGCTACTATGTTCATCACATTGCAACATTACTATGTTAGTAATTGGGACGATGCATTTATAATACATTATTAAAGTATTAATACATTAATTGGAAATGGCCATGGTTCACTATGGTTGACCATGACCAATGTTAAATTTTGTTGAACATGACCATTTTTAACTTCCCTAAAACTTCACTATGCATGACCTTCACTATGGTTGACCTTGGTTGAGCACGGTCCACAATGGTTAACCATGTTTGACAATTGTTGTCTCTAGAAGATCATGGCTAAACATGACCATCACTACGAATGAAATTAATACACTAATTTATATTGTTAAGTATTAATTAATTATTACATTAATACATTGCTAAAGTATTAATACATTAATACATTTCTAAAGTATTAATTAATACATTAAAAAACTAATAAAATAGTAATACATTATTAAAGTATTAATACATAAATAATGAATCATCAAATTAATGTAATTTATAAATTAAAGTATTAATTTTCATTAATGTATAATGTAACTTGTTAATTAATTGATACTTTAATAATGTATTGTATTAATTTATTAATACATTATTAATTAATACATTGCTAAAGTATTAATACACTAATACACTAATACATTAATAAA
>SNQJ01S0001393.1:155921-168412 GCA_010110895.2 Picea sitchensis
CCTGTTCTGGCAAGAATCTTGGCAGCAACTTAAACCAATGGACGCAATGGAAGAGCTATCTGATCTCAAAAGAGCCCTCCACCAGAAAACCTCCTTAAAGGTTAAGGATTTCTGGAAACCACATACTCAGCAGCAAAGGTGGCACCAATGGAATATCTCAAATCAAGAGCTCGGGACCCGAGCACATATCAATTTGCAGAGCTGGCAATATCAATCCATCCATAGGAAAATACTTTATCGAGAGGGACCAGACATCATGAGGTGGGGATACTCCACAACCGACATCTTCACCACCAAAGAAGCTTACTTACTGCAAGGGAACCAACATGAACTAAAAAAGGAGCATATTTGGAGCAAAGTCTGGAACTCCGCTCTTTGGCCTAAGGTCTCCACCTTTTTGTGGCAAGTAGCACACAACAGAGCCTTAACGCGGGACAACCTAAGAAAGAGAGGCTTCATCGAACCCTCCCTCTGTGTTCTCTGCTATCAATAGGAGGAAACTAAAGAACACCTCTTCAATGGATGCCACTACAACCAACAGATTTGGGACTATGGTGCACAACTAATGCGCAAGTCCAACCAAAATCGGCGCAACATTAATGACACAATCGAGAATTGGGATCACAGTTCCTATAACAACCCCATTCTAAATCTCATTTGGCAACTTTTGCCAGGATTCACCCTCTGGCAAATTTGGAAGGAACGAAATAAGAAAATATTCCACTCCCAGTCCTCCCTTTTAGAGACCACATGGGAGAAAATCAGATCCCTAATCAAAGAAACAATCAGGAGCAAGACTTGGACAAAGGAAGATCTGTAGTGAAGCCCAGAAGAACAAAGCACACTTCAAAACTGGCAGCCCATATTAAGAAACCAACTGAGCACAAGGAGCCATAAGTGTCAACCAATCAGTCCCACCAACTGGACTCCACCCCTAACACACTTCATCAAAGTAAATTTTGATGGAGCCTCCAAAGGCAACCCGGGAACAACAGGATACGGGGCAGTGCTCAAAAACTCCAGTGGTGAAATCCTTGGTCTGGAAGCGGGATTCCTCGGAGACATGACCAACAATGTAGCTGAGCTAACAGCACTCCTGTGAGGCCTCCAAACAACCATGGACAAAGGCTACCAAAGGATAATCTTGGAAGGAGATTCGTAAATTATCATAAGGCTAACCACCAAAATTCTCTATGGATGCGACCCTGCCAAAATATCGCCAAGCTGGAGACTTTATGGTCTACTCGCAGACTTCAGCCACCTCCTACAACCTCATCTCAGCATCATCACCTCCCACGTGAAACAGGATGCAAACAAAGTGGCAGATTTCCTAGCAAATGAAGCAGTTGAAATAGGCAAGGAACACTTCTGCTGGGAAGAACACATCTCACCAGCTCCAGAGATCCTCACTCGGTGTCAAACCTTAGCCACTAACGACCTTCATTCCCCAGATGGGGTGACACGATGCGCAATTGTGCCATGCGGGATCGAGCCGGGACGCAACATTAATGCATCCACTGGCCCACATCACCTCTGACCTTAACTCACCATGAACATGAGTAGGCGCATTCATACGACGAGGCCCCTTGTGCAAGGGAAGGGTACAAGCCTTCAACGCACTAACCAAGATATTTTAATGGCTATGGCGGGCATTCTAACACCAGTTCTCATTGTTCAGTTCTCATTGTCTCTCCTTGCAGCCTCCCCGACGATCTCGCCAAACTTCAAGAGTAGAACGACCTCTCAAGAGAGCACCCAGGTGACGCAACCGCACTCCTCGGAGCACGCTCGCCTCTTCCAGGATCTTCTTTCCTCTCGGCCCGAAGAGCGTCAATGCTCTTCTATCTCCCTATCGAAAGATATGCACCCACAGTTCTCGTCTCGCGACCCTCTTTACTTCCTTATCAGAGGATTGGGACTTCGCGCTTCGCGATTTCTCTATTGATTAACTGGGCTCTCGAATCCCCGAGACCCGATGTGTCAGTCACCGCTGATATTCTCTCGCTTGTCGGGGTTTCTGCCCTTATCGCAGTCTCGCCACTCGCTGTAACCAACTCTCAAGTTTTCAACCTCCGATACACGATGCGATGAGATGCCGAAATCGCGATCGATCTTCCTCACGACTTCGCTACTCGCGAGATTGAATATCCTCCCTGTCGACTCCCGATACCCGAGATGTCGAACCTCCGATAGTCTACGCCACCTGTCTTTCACTATCACCTGTGGCCCATACTTCTTACGTGGCTTGTCAGAATGTTGCACCTCGCACTCTCGTGACTTTCGTTGTGTAAAGTTGGAGTCTTACCTTACGAACTTCCGATAGGCCGATTCATGAGTAGGTCCCACGCTCCTCGTGATCCCGATCGACGGCTCCTGCTTCCCCGAACCTCGAACTTCCTTTGCTCCTGCACTATAGCCTTCTTGCACCTCCGCAAGATCAAATGACCCTCGGAGCTTCGCAAAATCTCCCTGGAGAAATTCGTCCGTCCATTTATTTCTCGTTCAATCCACGAAACGACGAATCGTTCTTCCAAAGAACTCGTCACCCTGCGTGCAAACCTGCAGTGTTCTTTTTAATCTTAAAGGAACAAATTTATTTCACTGCCTTCACCAACTCTGAAGGCCTATCCCTCCTGATATTTTCTCACAGCTTTCGAGTTCCTTCAGGAAACTCCTTGCACGCATTCCTTGCGGAAAAACCCTCAAACACGACTAAGTGTTGAAGTCGTCGATCCTGCGCACTCCCGAAGCAGAAATTCTTCAACCTCTTTGCTCAGAATCACAACTCTCAGACTTCGTCTAGCCTGTGCATGCCTTGCACGACTTTGGTGCCAAATCTGCACTCTTGGGACTTAGAACAAAAGTTATCTCTATTTGAGCCCTTCTGTTGACGCACTCCTTGCGGACGGTTCAACTGCACTCCTTGCAGGAATTCCCTGGTTCAAGATAGAGAAACAATTGAAACTAACTCCTTGTTCTCACATACTTCAATTCAACCATGAAATCACATACACAGCATATAAAAGCAAATGTATGACAAGAAGAAAACATTCATGAGCATAATATCATCAATATACAGAGACTAACACAACCATGGAATTGAATCAAAGCTTCCTTCTATTAATTCAATATTTGTACATGGGTGTTCTTCATGCACTTCTTTGCATGCTCTTCTCTCCTGCTTCATAATAATACAAATGAACAAAGGAGGGTGTCTATATCCCGTTTCCGTCTTGAGTTCTAAAGCTATCAAATCTAGAATTAAATTCCCTATCTGCTTACATTAAATATATTAAATGCCTCATCTACCTAAGGACGTGAGCTATCTGCTCAAGGTCCATTTACAATATACAAGTGAGTCGTCTCTTAAATGAATCATTTAATATCGCGCAACAATATCAAGGCGTTTTCAAAAAGAAACTGTGCTGGCTTGTCCAGATGTCTTTCGCTCCCCGCTGGCTTGCTTGACGTGGGCGATGCTCCTGCATCATACTCCCTCGCCTGAAAATTTTCATGGGCTCCTATCCATGAGCTCCTGCACGGTCTGCCCATGCTTCTATATCATCACTCCGGCCTCCCAGCTGGCATCCTCCACTGGGTGATTTTTCCACTTGACCAGATACTCGAAGTATTCTTTTCTTCCGGTTTTCTTTCCCACTCTCTTGTCCACTATGCATTCCATCTGCGGTTTCTCTGCTACTGGCAATTGTTTCATCCACTGGATCACAGGTTCCTCAGTTCCAGTTTCTGCTTCTCCAGCCCTGTATGGGTATAAGTCTGCGATATTGAATATCAAAGATATCCCGATGCCATCTGAAAACTCTATTTCATATGCATTTTCTCCGAATTTCTTCAGGACTCTGCATGGCCCGATTTTCTTCATCTTGAGTTTGTTGTATGTTCCCCTCAGGAACCTTTCCTTCCTCAAGTGCGCTAGAACTAGATCTCCAACTTCAAACTGAATTTTTCTCCGATGTTGATCTTCTCTGCGTTTATACTCCTGATTCGAATCCATCAGTCGTTGCTTCACCTGACTGTGAAGTTCCTGCATCGTCTCGGCGAACTCTTCTGCACTAGCACTGCTAGTCGCAATCTGTCCTGAATCCCACAATTCAGAAACTCCCCTCGGTTGTGTTCCATACACAATCTGAAATGGACTTCTACCTGTACTCCGATTCACCGAATCATTATACACGAACTCTGCCTGTGGCAATACGCTATCCCAGCTGCTGTGGTGCTCTGTCACCAAGCTTCTCAACAAATCTCCCAGACTTCGGTTCACCACCTTCGTCTGTCCATCCGTCTGAGGATGATAAGCAAAACTAAATGCCAGATTAGTTCCTAGCTTCTTCCATAGCGTCCTCCAAAAATGCCCAATGAACTTAGTATCCCTGTCTGAAACTATGCTTTTCGGTAGTCCATGAATTCTAACAATCTCTTTGAAAAACAAATTTGCGATGTGCGTCGCATCATTGGTCTTCTGGCATGGTATAAAATGTGCCATATTTGAAAACCTGTCCATGACCACCAAGATAGAATCAACTACTCTTTGCATCCTCGGCAATCCCAATACAAAATCCATGCTTATCGCCTCCCATGGCCTCTCCAGTATGGGCAATGGCTGATAAAAACTCGCATTCTGCTTTCTCCCTTTCGAATGCTGACAAATCTGACATCTGTCAACAAATCGTTTAACATCTGCACGCATCCCTGGCCAAAAATATGATTCATTCAACTTTGCAAAAGTTTTGTAATGGCCAAAATGTCCAGCCAATCCTCCACTGTGCTTCTCCTTCAACAGGTTCTCCCTCATGGAGAAATTTGGAATACACAGCTGATTGCCTCGAAACAACAATCCTTCTTGGATCATATAATCTATCCAAGGACTCCAATATCTGAGAACTGGATTCTCATATGCTTCATACGCCTCGCCAAAATCTGCATCTCCGGCGTACATGTCCCTGAGATTTTCAAAACCCAAAGTTTTGACTCGAAACTCCTGCAACAACAAACATTTCCTGCTCAAAGCATCAGCCACTTTGTTAGCAGTACCTGAAATGTGTTTAATTACAAATGTGAAATTATGCATATACTCTACCCATTTTGCATGTTTCTGATTCAACTTCTCTTGTTCAGTCACAAACTGTAATGCATGATTATCACTGTACAATACAAATTCCTTTGGGATCAAGTAATGCCTCCACTTCTTTAGTTCTTGTATGATAGCATAAAATTATTTATCATACGTGGATTATTTCAACTTGGCTTCATCCAGCTTCTAGCTGAAATATGCAACTGGTCTGTCATCCTGACTCAAGACCGCTCCTATGGCATACCCACTGGCATCACATTTCACCTGAAATGTCTTCAGGAAATCTGGCAACACCAACACTGGTTGCTCTGTGATCTTCTGCTTCAACAGATTGAAGCTCTTTTCAGCCTCAGCTGTCCAATGAAAAGACTTATGTCGCTTCTTCACTATGTCCATCATCGCTGTGCTAATCCCACTGAAATCCCTGATGACTTTTTTGTAGAAACTAGCCAAACCATGGAAACTTCTTACCTCAAAAATATTTCTCGGTGATGGCCAATTCTTGATTACCTCTACTTTCTCCGGATCCATCCTCAACTCATTAGCCGAAATAACAAAACCCAAATAAATGAGCTCTGTCTTCATGAACGAACATTTCTTCATGTTGATCAATAACTTTTCCTGTTGTAGCTTCCTCATCACTACGACCAAATGCTTCAAATGTTCAGCCTCAGATTTACTGTAAATCAGTATATCGTCCAAATAAAAAATGACAAACTTTCCGATGAATTCCCGTAGGACTTCATTCATCAGCCTCATAAAGGTACTCGGTGCATTTGTCAAGCCAAACGGCATGAATAGCCATTCATACAAACCCTCGTTTGTTTTGAATGTTGTCTTCCACTCATCGCCTTCTCTCATGCGAATTTGGTGATAACCGCTTTTCAAATATATCTTTGAAAAATAATTTTCCCCACTCAGGCAATCCATTAGATCATCCATCCTTGGTAATGGAAACCTGTACCTGATGGTTATCTTGTTGATCTCTCTTGAATCGGTGCACATCCTCAAACCTTCGTCTTTCTTCGGACTGAGCACTATCAGAACAACACATGGACTCAAACTCTCTCTCACCAATCCCTTGTCCATCAAATCTTGGACTTGCTTCTTGACCTCCTCATTCTCTTGCGGCGTCAACCTGTACGTGGCTTTATTCGGCAAACTTTCTCCTGGTATGAGGTCTATGTGATGAATCACACTTCTCACTGGTGGAAACGAATGAGGTAATTCGTCCACTATGATGTCAGTGAACTCTTCTAGCAGTTCCTGAACTTCAACTGGAAAATCATCCACTCTTGTGCTAGTCAGAACAATTCTCGGTTTTCTAACCACAAAGAATTGTGGATCTTCATTCTTCTCAACCTCTGTAAGAAGTTCCTTCCCACTCATGATAAGAATTGTGTTGTTTACTTCCGGCTTCACCTCCTTATCCTTTATCGGAAGCAACTTATGGGTTCTCCCATTCTTCTCCAGAGTATATGTATTCATTTTCCCATCATGAATCACATTTCTGTCATATTTCCATGGTCTACCCAGCAATAGATGACATACGTCCATGGGAATAACATCGCATAAGATCTTATCATTGTATCCCCCTATTTTGAACTCAACCAAGCATTGTTTGGTGACCGTTATCTAGTGTCCTTTCTGTAGCCACGAAACCTTGTACGGACTGGGATGATCAATCATCTCCAGCTCCAACTTTTCTACCATCTCGGTTGAAACGAGATTATCCGTGCTTCCACTATCAACTATCACCTTGCATTTCCTGTCCTTGGTCTTGCAAGTTGTTTTGAACAGTCTGGTCCTTTGCACTGAGCTTTTCATCTCTTTCTTAGGTGTCAAAAGGACTTTATGCATCCCAAGCGATCTTCTGCTTTCTGCGTCTTCTGACCCAACATCACACCTCTACGCTTCTGTGATGTGAGCTTCTCCTGCATCCTTCTTTTTATCTGGACACTCGTAAGACTTGTGCCCATTTTTCCCACATGTAAAGCATGTGATTGCTCCTCCTCGACCTCTACCTCGACCTCCAGTACGAGGAAAAGTATCGGCATCAGCATAATCTCCTCGCTGATCATTCTGTTGTCCTCTGGGCTCAACATATGGCTGCCTCTGCGAGGTTCCACCTCTCTCAACCTTACCCTGAGGTTTCTTCCATTCCTCTTTTGGTTTCTGGAATTTTTCCTGGGCAACCGCTTTGCCTCTTGGTTGGCTTCTACCTCGCCCTCGCTGTCCTTTCTTTCGTCTCAGCTTCTCTTCTGCTTTCAAATCCAATTGGTAAGCATCTTCCACCGTTCTGATGGTTAGCATGCTTAATTCATTCTGAATGTCGTATCTCAGACCATTCAGATATCTAGCCACTTTTTCATCATCGCTCTCCCGATGACCTGCTCTGATGTTCTGTCGATAGAATTCTTCGGTGTATTCTTTCACTGTCATCAGTTTCTGTCTCAGGTTCTGCATTCGCCTGAACAGAGTAATTTGGTAATCTCTCCCGATGAACTTCGATTTCATCTTTGCAATCATCCGATCCCATCTTTTGATCTTTTGCTTGCCTTTGCAGTGTCTATCATCTTGTAACTCGTCCCACCACAATGTTGCATGTCCTTTCAAGCGCGTAACAGTATGCTTGACTTTCTTGTCATCTTCGACATCTTCATAATCGAAGTATGTGTCAAGAGCTCTAATCCAATCTATCAGCTCCTCTGCATCCATATTTCCTTCATAGACTGGAATGTCCATTTTCACCTTCGCACCCATCCTGGCAATGGTTTTGATCAACCGCTCGGTTGATGCATCTTCTACTGTGACTTTTTCTTCATGTCTAGCTTCCTCTTCAACTTTGGAATCGCTAATATCCCCAACACCATCTTCGCGTCTTTGTGTTGTCTCCATCTCCTCGAGTCTTGCTCAGAGATCTCTCATCTACCGCTCCATTTCTAGATTTCCTGTCGGCCTGCCTCTTCTCCTCACCTCCCTATCTTCTGGGTCTAGTGACTTCCTTTCTCTCCTCAGTGGCATGATGTATCCTCTTCTCTGCTACAGAAAGCAAAGAATTCCCACTCTGATACCACTCTGACGCAACCGCACTCCTCGGAGCACGCTCGCCTCTTCCAGGACCTTCTTTCCTCTCGGCCCGAAGAGTGTCAATGCTCTTCTATCTCCCTATCGGAAGATTTTCACCCACAGATCTCGTCTCGTGACCCTCTTTACTTCCTTATCGGAGGATCGGAACTTGTCGCTTCACGATTTCTCTATTAATTAACTGGGCTCTCGAATCCCCGAGACCCGATGTGTCAGTCAGCGCTGATATTCTCCCGCTTGTCGGGGTTTCTTCCCTTATCGTAGTCTCGCCACTCCCTGTAACCAACTCTCAAGTTTTAAACCTCCGATACGCGATGCGCCGAGATGCCAAAATCGCGATCGCGCTTCCTTGTGACTTCGCTACTCGTGAGATCGACTATCCTCCCTGTCGACTCCTAATACATGAGACACCGAACCTTCGATAGTCTACGCCACCTGTCTTTCACTATCACCTGTGGCCCATACTCGCTGTAACCAACTCTCAAGTTTTCAACCTCCGATACACGATGCGACAAGATGCCGAAATCGTGATCGCTCTTCCTCACGACTTCGCTACTCGTGAGATCGACTATCCTCCCTATCGACTCCCGATACACGAGATGTCGAACCTCCGATAGTCTACGCCACCTATCTTTCATTATCACCTGTGGCCCATACTTCTTACGTGGCTTGTCGGAATGTCGCACCTCGCACTCTCGCGACTTTCGTTGCGTAAAGTTGGAGTCTTACCTTACGAACTTTCGATAGGCCGATTCATGAGTAGGTCCCACGCTCCTCGTGATCCCGATCGACGGCTCCTTCTTCCCCGAACCTCGAACTTCCTTCGCTCCTGCACTATAGCCTTCTTGCACCTCCGCAAGATCAAATGACCCTCGGAGCTTCGCAAAATCTCCCTAGAGAAATTCGTCCGTCCGTTTCTTTCTCGTTCAATCCACAAAACGACGAGTCGTTCTTCCACAGAACTCGTCACCCTGCGCACAAACCTACAACGTTCTTTGTAATCTTAAAGGCACAACATTATTTCGCTGACTTCACCAGCTCTGAAGGCCTATCCCTCCTAATATTTTCTCACAGATTTTGAGTTCCTTCAGGAAAATCCTTGCACGCATTCCTTGCGGAAAAACCCTCAAACACGACTAAGTGTTGAAGTCGTCAATCCTGCACACTCCTGCAGCAGAAATTCTTCAACCTCTTTGCTCAGAATCACAACTCTGAGACTTCGTCTAGCATGCGCATGCCTTGCACGGCTCTGGTGCCAAATCTGCACTCTTGGGACTTAGAACAAAATTTATCTCTATTTGAACCCTTCCGTCAATGCACTCCTTACGGACGATTCAACTGCACTCCTTGCAGGAATTCTCTGGTTCAAAATAGAGAAACAATTGAAACTAACTCCTTCTTCTCACAGACATCAATTCAACCATGAAATCACATACACAGCATATAAAAGCAAATGTATGACAAGAAGCAAACATTCATGAGCATAATATCATCAATATACAGAGACTAACACAACCATGGAATTCAATCAAAGCTTCCTTCTATTAATTCAATATCTGTACATGGGTGTTCTTCATGCACTTCTCTGCATGCTCTTCTCTCCTGCTTCATAATAATACAAATGAACAAAGGAGGGTGTCTATATCCCGTTTCCCTCTCGAGTTCTAAAGCTATCAAATCTAGAATTAAATTTCCTATCTGCTTACATTAAATCTATTAAATGCCTCATCTACCTAAGCACGTGAGCTATCCACTCAAGGTCTATTTACAATATACAAGTGCGTCGTCTCTTAAATGAATCATTTAAGATCGCGCAACAATATCAAGGCATTTTCAAAAAGAAACTGTGCTGGCTTGTCCAGTTGTCTTTCGCTCCCCGCTGGCTCGCTTGACATGGGTGATGCTCCTACATCATCAGGCAATTCGCCGGACCACCACCATGCCCCGAGCGAGAGGGAAGCCGTGAAGGGGAGCTGCCTAGTACATGGCGGAGTCACGGCGCAAGAGAAAGAAGAAATTTGAGATTGCCATAGCAATGGCAGCTAAGAGAAGAAGAAATAGACCATGCATGCCTCCAATGGCATACGTGGAGGAAGTCATACCGCAAGGAGTCTTGGAGAGCCCCCCTGAGCACACCTTGTTTATAGTGCCAGACAACTGGAATCCGAGCTCGAATTTTGGTCCAGACAGCAAGCCACCGCCTGCAAGCAATTTGCTCGGCCCCCATGCCACTAGCTTAGAGACGCCTTACTCCCCCTGCTACGTAGAAGAGGAGGTTCCCCCCGAACCTACGAGGGAAGCAGAAGCGACCAACCTTGAGGGGTTAATTGACAGCCATCGCTCGGAGCAGCCACCTTCAGTCGATTGGGGATACTTCAATCTCGTCTTTGAGATGAGGAATCTGCTGGATGACCAACTCTTCCACCTGGCGAGAATGAATGAGAGACTCGACATGCTCTTTGTGGCTCACTCCAGAACTCTGCCAAAGAAACAATGTCTGACTTGTGCGTAGGCCTATGCGCTCCCAGCTGGATGGCGGCAGCACGAGGACGAGGACAAGCACGCAGGTTCAAAGGTTACATAATGCTCAAAATCAGACTTTGTTTTTCTTGTTATAATTTAGGCCTTGGGCCAGCTAGCTATCAGCTTTTCTTAGGACTAGTCAGGGTAACCAGTTTCATGCTCAAGACTAATAATCCTGGTTTCCTTCGGGCAGGAAGTGACACTGTAAATTTTGTTAATTTTGTGAATTGGGTGACAAATGGCATGGGATGTCCAGCTGTCCCGGTTTCCTGTTCAGGTGGGACAACTGGCATTACCAACAACTTCTGTATTCGGTTTATGGTAATATAACAGGCTCCATCTTTTTTATTTACAAAAAAAAAAAAAAAAACTAACACAATTAACACCCACGCTTGTATATTAATAATAACTACATTAATCAATCCTAACCCTAATAATCATAACCCATATATTTTAACTTATATATCTTAATCTATATATTTTATTTCAATATATGCAAACTAACTCATTTCATAATTGTCAATTAAAATATTAATAACAATATTAATAATAATCATTATTATTATTAATTAATAATAACTAATACAATTAACACTCTTTATATTAATAATAACTACATTAATCAAGTGTAACCCTAATAATCATAACTTATATATTTTAATTCATATATTGTAACTTATATATTTTATTTTAATATGCAAAGCAACTCATTTCATAGTTGTCAATTAAAAAAATTATGAATAATATTAACAATTATTATTATTTTTATTATTATTTAATAATAACTAACACCCTTTATATTAATAATAACTACATAATCAACCCTAACCCTAATAATCATAACTCATATATCTTAACCTATATATTTTATTTCAATATATGTAAACTAACTCATTTAATCATTATCAATTATGTATTATTATTTTTATTATTGTAGAAATACAATAATTGTTTGTATTATTATATTATTATCATTTTCAATAATTCTTATATGCAAAAGAACTCATTTCATCATTGTCAATTATATATTATTATTTGTATTATTGTAAAAATATAATAATTGTTTGTATTTTTGTATTATTATCATTATCAATAATTGTTATATGCAAAATAACTCATTTCATCATTGTCCATTATATATTATTATTTATATTACTGTAAAAATACAATAATCCTTTGTAATATTGTATTATTATCATTTTCAATAATTATTTGTATGATTGTATAAATATAAACAAACAACTATTACATTTTGCACTCACAAACATATAGTAAATAATTGAAAAATAAACAAATATAATTCTCATCGAGAAATAAGGATCATGGTTATTCCTTTCAATTGTCAACCAAATTTGGTGATTGAGAGTAGGGCCCATTAAACTGCAGAAACCCAATGAAAAATGTACAGTTAAACTTCAGAAACTCAATGAAAATGTATTGTCAATTATATATTATTATTTGTATTACTCTAGAAATACAATAATTGTTTGTATTATTATCATTGTCAATAATGTTATGCAAAATAACTCATTTCATCATTTTACATTATATATTATTATTTGTATTACTGTAAAAATACAAAAATTATTTGTATTATAGTATTATTATAGTTTTCAATAATTGTTTGTATTATTGTAGAAATACAAACAAACAACTATTAGATTTTGCACTCACAAACAAATAGTAAATAATTGAAAAAGAAACCGAGATAATTCTCATCCAAAAATAAGGATCGATGCATATTCCTTCCAACTCTCAACCAAATTTGGTGATTGAGAATCGACCCGAT
>SNQJ01S0001393.1:168422-178884 GCA_010110895.2 Picea sitchensis
GTAAATGAAACAACTCAAATATCCCACTCCCTGACTCAATCCGGAGTCCAAGGGAGTTCCACCGATGCCTCTGCATCCTCAAGGTCCGAAACCCTGCACACTCAAAGAAACTGAGTCAGCAGCACCTGTCTACATCAAGGTAGTAAAAACATCCTGTCATATAACTTAACGCATCACAATGAGAGAAAAAGTTTTATCGTCATAAAATCCGGATCACTTGTGAGCAAGTGTCCTCAAAGAATAAGTTTGTAAGTGCGCGAGAGCGGGATGTTACAGTCTGAATTGCATTTTACGTTAAGTATAAGTGCCCCAAGTGGTCCAGGATGTAGTTTTAAGATGATCTAATGGAGATTTTAGGACCTGTTTGTATCCCAAAAAACCATCTAATAATGAAAGTCTTTCGGATCCAAATACCTATTGTAGGATCTATTCCATGGGTGGAACAAGATAATTGTCTTTATCATAGGCCCGATTTAGGTTGTGGAAATCGACACAGAATTGTATTTCTCTATTCTTTTTTCTTACTGGGACTAAGATGGACACCCATTGGGTGTTTCAGAAAGGAAAGATGATCTTAACTATTAACAACTTATTCAATTCATTTTTTACCATGGGTTTTAACTTAGGGTGCATATTCCTTAGTTTTTGTGGAAAAGGTTAGGATTGAAGCTTCATGGGGATTAGATGATGTATTATGTTCAGATAAAATGTTTTTAGATGATCGTATGTCTAAGAGAATACATATTTAAATTCTTTAAACAATTTAATAAATGCATATCTTTGTTTTTTAGTACAGCCTTTTCCCAAATTAATGTTTTGAGGGTTATCCGACGTTTCTAAATTCATAGTTTCATATTGCAGCAAGGAAATATTCATTTTACAGTTAACCACTCCCTTAAATTTCTCATGTAAATCGTAAAAAATTTCTAATCTAATAACATATTTAGGGATATACTTTACCATGTCATATGAGCTTTCAGCTGAACGAGGATCAAATATTACCAAAAAATTGTGGAGATTTGCATCGTGAGTGTTTTCATCAATTACAACATCTTGAAAAGTGTCTTCCATATGAAACAAATTTATGATCTTTTGATCGTCGTAAAACACTCGCCAATTTGTGATATTGTCCAGAAATGACGACATGGACATTAATTCAATAGAAAATGAATTAGGAGAGAATTCTTTAGCAGGTAATAATTTTGATATTGCATTTGCCAACAAATCTGCTTCAGAATTACTAGTTCTAGGAATAAAACTAATGTTAAATGTGACAAATTTATTAATCAAGTTCCATACCTCAGTCTGGTAGTTTTTTAGGTGAACATATAGACAATGAATGGAAATTTTCACCTGTTTGACTACAATTTCAAAATCTTCCAATGCCACTAGGCATTGGACATCAAGGTTAATGGCTCTCTTGAGTCCCTACATGAAAGATTCATATTCTGTTGTATTATTTTTAAAACCAAATTATAATCTACAATAAATGAATGTCTTATTACCTTTAGGTTCTATAAATAAACAACTAGCACCGACTCCTTCAGGTGATTTTGACCTATCAAAGTATAAAGACCAAATTTCATCATTCTCGAAACTATTTACAATATTTACATCATTTTTAGAGGATGATACCTGAGTGAATATGATATTTCAGAATGTTGATTCGGGTCTGCATTATTAGATAGTTCAACCACAAAATTCACAAAGAATGCGTTCAACCATTGACTTTCAAATGCATTCACACTGGGGACAAAAGGTTCATTTCAATCATTTAGATCTGTACCATGGTATTTCAGATAGCGTTCCTTGTTAATTCTAAGATTATTTGGATGACTATTTACTGGTAACCATAAGTGAGACCAATCTGTGGAAAAATAACCATGCAATTTCTTAGACCAATATCTGCTCATGAGCATGTAATATACCTCTGGAATATCAACGACTACTATGTTAATTACTTGGTGCACTTTTGGGTTAGATGATAATCTGATCAATACATCTTTAAGCTCACCCACCACTTTGACATTAGGTATGTCCAGCTGAATGATTTTCAAATAATAAGTTTTAACATCAACATTGATCTCTTGACAAACCAATAAAGGCATCACATTCGATAAAGCCCCAGAACCCACCATACAATTATGCACATTTCTATTGAAGATTTCAAATGTTAGCAGAAATGGTGGTACATTTTTTTGTGGTGTGGGAGAAGAAGTTTGCTGATTTTTATCTATTGTATTTGAGGATATTTTATCTAGATTTCATATGCTTTTATCTGGAGTATCCTTCTTTTTATTATAGTCTTCATGTACCTTTTTGTCTACAACATACTTTCTTTTATTAATGTTATTTTCTGCTTAATTTTTGTCTAGAGGATCTTTCTTTTTACTATTATCGGCTATGCTTCGTAACATTTTATATTGGATGGGAGGAAAATTAAGAACTTCATAAATCAATATATTTGTTTTTAATCTCTTAATATCCTCAATAGGATCGTAGTCTAGATCAAAGAAAGGACAATTTTTTTATGTTTCAACTTGTCTTTATTGTTTTGATACTATATCTTTATTTGCTTCAGGTGAATATTTGTTTTGATCTTTAGATTGAATTTTACTATGAGTATTATAGTGGTGTTGGTTATTATGGATAGTTTCAAATTTAGCTTGAAAAATACTATCCAAAAGATGCCCAAAAACTGGGGGAGATGAATCTCCTTCATCAGGTGTTTCTTCATCGTCATTTTCTGCATCATTTTGATGTTTAGGTGGGATAGAAACACAAATATTATCTCTATCCAATATGGCTTGTATTTCATGGTGTATTCCTTCTAAACTCAAACCTTCAACATGGGGGTTTGATCTATTAAGAGAATTTGGAAGCGGTCTTCTAAAAGGTGGTCGATAATTTCCTTTACTTGAGGATCCTTCCTCTGCATATATTTTCAAATCTATAACTTGATTAGATAACTTTCGAAAATATTTTTGTAATATCTCCAAATCTAAGGGTTCTTGTTCTTTCTTTTTTGAAGGAGGTCAGGTGAGAATTTCTATCTTCTTCTTAGAAGAAGAAGTTGATTCAACCTCAGGTTTTGTGTTATCCTTCAAACTGAGAATGTCCTTTTCAATAAAGACTGTCTCTTCAAAATATTATAATAGCATATTTTTCTTAGACCTTTTAACCCACATATTTGTATTATGATGTAGGGCTTTAGCATAGTAAGCAATAACCAAGTTTTCAGTAGGCATGAAATCTGCGAGGATCTTATTTTTAAGTATAAGGAATCTATGATTAAATTCCTTGAACTTTTCTAGGGGATTCATCTTCATGTTGGATAATTCCATAACTAGAAATTTTGGAGATTCGTCATCCCCGAACTTCTCTAAGAAAAAGGATTCAAATTTATCCTAGGAAATAATAGTTTGGGGTTTTTGTGAAAAATACCATGTGGAAGAATTTCCTTCGAAGTTGTATGAAAAAAATGTACAAATGACATCTTAATGTTCAACGTTTATCATCCTAACAACCAACATGGTTTTTTTTTATATCATCCTCAACTAATTTCTTAAAATTGGGATCAAACTTGGGTAACCATTTTTTGGGATGTTTGGGTAAAGGATGTTGGGGTCCTGGTACTTCCACAACATATTGGTAAATATAAGGCATGGTGGGGTTATTTTGATTATTCATTAACACTGGATTTCATGAAATGTTAGAGGTTTGAGAAGATTCAAATTATGAACTATCCTCATATGAGGACTCTCATCCTGAAGGAGGTGGAGAAGGGTCAGGTGATAAAGGAGGAATTCCAGATTCCCCCAACACCTAGAATGGGCGCTTCTGATGGATCAGCCAAGATAGCATGTAATGCGTAATTGGGTGTACCAATGGACGAGTATTTTCTTCTTGATTGGAAAAATCAAGGGGTTGATGTAATTTTTCACCAAATTGTCTTAGTCTTGCCAAAGTGAATTGGGTTCTTATTATTGATTGATGAGATTTTTGGATAATCTCTTACACATCAATTTCTTGAATAAATGGTGTTGCAGGTTCAACATGAATAATAGGTTTGGATTTAGGCTAGGCTTCAGATGTAGTAGTTGTCTCAGGTACAACAACAAATTTTGAGCGACTACGAGTTACAACTAGGGAGCGATTATTAGGAGGTGTCTTTCGACACCATCATCCCATTAATATCTATTTGGCCCTCCTTTTAGTGCCATTTGTTGATGGGAATATCTGAACTCCCCATCAACGGGAAGGGAAGGTCCAGCCTGAGGTTGTCTAAATAACCTAAGATGTTTAAGATAACCTACCCTGAAGAGTTTTACAACTCCATTAGTCGATGGATAGGACTAAGGTTAACTAATAAATCACAATGACTATCTATCAATATAAAACAACTATGTACATTCACGTTTTTATTTACTATTAATATATAAATAGTGTAAACTTTTATTTACAAAATATACAATTTTTATATACACATACAAGGTTTATGTAAATCCTTGTGCAACTAATTGTTTAAACATTATTTAAGTAACAGATAAACATATAGGACTAACTACTCATTTAATTGAAGAAAAATCACACAAAAAGGAATGAATACAAACTGTATTGATGTAACTTAAATGGAAAAAATAGTTTAAGTTTAAATGTTAATTCTCATTCATTCGATAAAAATAAAAAAAACTAAACTAATAAAATACAAACTAACCTGTTACTGATCAACAACCGAAATTGAATTGTAGTTATGTCTTCATATGTAAGATATTCTCCCACAACTTGTTTGCTAGGGAGAAATCTATGGCAAACAAATTACAAAGTAGCATGATTTTTTATCTTACCCAAAGAAATTCAGGTAACTGTGAGATTTATAAGATATGTGCGGGTAACAAAATTAAAATATATAATATGATCCCATATGAAATTTTATGATCCAATACATAGAGAAGGGAAAAAACTCTAATCATTGTAATTTGTGTAACAAATTACAAAACATTCAAATCAACTGAGAACATAGAGATATTTGTCTTATATTCGATATGTCATATAGATCATAGTAAACTGGAAACATGAACTATGTCACAAACATAAAAGGAAGACATCAAACCATATATTGATAAACATACGAAAGCTAATTCAATCAACATATGTTTTGAGATTAGAGAAATATGAAATTAAATATGCTTAACAAAATAATCATACTAAAAACCTTACTATTAGGACAAAATCCATCGAGCAAAATGCATGTTCATATCCTTGTTTAAAAAAAAAATTGAGTCCATCCTCCAAAATTCCAATCCCCCCATGTCAAATATTAACAGAGTATTTAAACAAAAATAATAGTAATCCTCAGATCCATATGTTAGAGGAAAATTTTCAAAATAGTGTTTTTTTTTTAAACTACATACTAATCTGAGTTTTTTAATACTAACGTTTATAACAACTTATGAAATTTTGTTATAACAATTGTTCAAAATATATTCAGAATTAAAATAGATCCTACTTCTAAAAAAAAATACTTTATGATCTTCATTAACCAAGCAATGCACATGATATCTTCCATTCATTTTGAGACCTGATAAAAAAAATCCAACTAAAAATCTCATTAACTAAATTAAAACAAGCTACATAATCTATGATTCTATAGCTAATCTAAAAACCATGTAACAAATCATGTTTTAACAAACCAATAAAAATAAATAAATAAAAACAAACCATAGATTTATTTATCAAATTAAACATTCTAAAAAGAAGAATCATTCATTTATGAACTCATAACAACATTGATATTAGTTGAATTCTTAATGATTATATCCCCAGATTTTATGAAACTTTCTTTTTCTTGAGGAAGATTTTGTTGCAATTCAGATCTCAAATAATGATTTTCTCTTTCAAGATATCTATTTTGCATCAACATCTATTTAAGATGCATTTGCAGGTATGGTATGTCTTTGTAGTATCTCTCGATCCATGTTGAACATTCATCACAGTATACAGGTTCTAGATTTTGGAGAGGTTGCTTGTAGTCAGAGTCTCGGGTGTTTTCCTGTTCCATCATAGTCTTTAAATAGCTCTGGATTCCTGTGAATCCCTCACAATTTTGAAGGAATGGAGGTAAGTTTGAAATGAAATCATAACGTGGATGACTATCCCTAGATGATTCTGATCTTACACTCTCGATAGATTTTAAAATATTCTATTATAATTGTTGGAACAAGATTACCCCTCTATTTATTTAATAAATATCACATACCTGTTGCCTAATTTATTTTCCCTGTCCTTTAAATTTTTCATTGACCACTCGTATAAGAGGTTGTGAATGACCAACAACATTTAACAACTCATTTATTAAATGACTAAGGACCTGTTCTAAAGGTTTCTTCAGCATAAATTCATGTTTTTTGGATGCCATCGGGGTCATAGAAAAAATCTCGGTTTGATCACCAAGCGAAATGACAGAGTCATTTTGGATTTGAGCTTTGATTCAAAAATCATTGAGCGAATGCGACAAAGTTTTTGGAGAAACAGGTTCCTTAGTACCCTTAGTTAAGTGGGTGGCAGGATCAATTTGCATGGTTAGGAATCCATTCGTTACCAAAAAATCTTGCCAGGTGTCTCTTGTGCTAACCAAATGGAAATTAACCAAAATGCGAATTAAACCATGGTTAAATAAGCTAGACTTAGGGTTGGGGTTCAACCTTTGATAAAACTTTGACATCTTTCGCAGGATTTTAAGTAAGTAAAATGACACGTTCAAACTAAATCCTTGAAACACAATTAACAGATGTATGCAGAACAAGAATACTAACCTGCAACTTCTTTCACAGGTGATAAATTTCTTTATGATCAACAATAAACCATTCCAACATGTTTTAAACAATTCTATCAGCATAACTTTTACACGGTAGTGCGATTTCCTTGACACCAACAGATAATTCCATAGAATGTCGGTTACTTTCATATTTTTAAACCACCAATTGTCCTCTTGAGAGAAATTAGACACCTTAGCTATGAAATCTTCGGTAACCTGTAACTGAATATCTCTTATTATGGCCCTGGTTCCATCGAACGTCTTGCCAAATGTTCTGGAAACTTCTAGGTTAAAACCATTGAAGGATTGGATAAATTTCACGCAACTGAAATGAACCAGGCTATCAACCGCATCATCAGGAGATGACAAATCTTTTGATCCATTCGGCTCTATCCTAACTACAGGAGTCATGAAATCATAGGTGGTGAACCAGAAGACAGAAAAAACAATGTTCATCAAAAGAAGACCCGTGTGCTTGCAACAAACCAAACCCATAAACAATTGAAGAGACTCATCTTGCATATCTGGTGATAAACTGATGCCTAAGGAATTGAGGAGGTGCTACCATTATTTCCCACTCTAAGTTTTGATTATCTCCGAAAAAATAGAGGAGAGAAGGTTCAAAGCCACTAAACTCATGGAACCCTCGCTACTTGTCACGAATGACCAACCCGAAATTGAGGACATCAATACACTTGCAAGGTAATAATTCATAGGAAAAATGATCGATGAGTTCAATAAATGAGCATTACTTAACGTCGAATTTTTCTATGACAGTGGAAAGTATTAGGAGATGCATTTAGGCCATTCGTAGGGGGCATAATTTAATAAAACCAAACTTTGCCAAGAGTTTTAACTAGGTTATAGTTTTAGGCTTGGTTTAATTAAAATGATCGCACATATTTCATATCGGGGTCATTTTTCCCTTAGGTCATGAGTTAAGTTTAAATTTTTTAGTATAATTCATTTGGATTCCCATAAAAGATAATTCAAAAGCCTTTTGATTTATACCTTCAATTGWAGAAAACAAACAATCACCTTCAACTTATGCAAAGGGAGATTAYCAAAAGAGTTCATTCAATGATATGTAAGAAAAAGGAWCTTCAATTTCATGCTTTACAGTCATGAAATCGAAGAGAGAGAACATGATAAATAATTGATCACACAAACAATATAAATCCAAACAAGACTAATTAACACTAATACTCATACCTAAGAACATACTAGGTAGTGATCGTAAGAAATGATTTTGTATTTCAAAAGTCAATGAGACACAAGTCAAGATGGTAGTTGGGCTTCCAACACGACCAAAAAATGAATTCAATTAACATGAAATAAACTAAGACCTTAGGTTGAAACCCATTATGGAATTTAATCTTTCTTTGGTGATTGAAGCTATGAGAAATTAAAGTGCAGGAATCCAAAATACAATAAATGAATCTAAGCTCAGGAAAAACCAAATTAAAACAAACTACCTAAAAAGAAAAACAAATAAATATGAATCTAAATTCAATCTATGCAAATGAAATGTCCTCAAAACAATACACCTGGAAATCAAGGTGAAATCAATATTGGTATGAAATTAATTTTGTTTTATGTAAAAAATAAATGTGTTAGTAGACAATTAATTTTTCTCTATGTACAAAAATGAAATCACTCATAATCCTTCTAATGTTTCATCACATAAAATTGTTACTATATACAATATATATACAACAAATTGTGCACATATAATATATATTAAAAATGATGAAAGAAAACAAAGTAACAACAAGAATGGAACACTATATTAAATATATAACAAAAATGACAAAACAAAATAACAACAAAAGTAAATGTAAATAATATAAAAAACAATATATACATAATAAAACAATATATAAACAATGTAACTAACATAACTTAACTTTACATAAACACATAATAAAAATCACATTACTTACATCATAACACAATAACATAACTTAACAAATTATATAACAAAACAAACTAATAAAACAATATTAATATAACAATGACATTTCATAAATAACAAAACAATACTAACATGAAAGTACGTAAACCACATCACATAATTTACATGATATCAACACAATACAATATAACACGGTGTCACCCAATATACCCAACAAATATAACACACTCCATAAGAAAAATATGTCACATATGTTGTGAAATATATAAGAGTGTTGAAATAAATCAAGATGGTGATAAACCCTACATATATGACAAAGAGAGACTCGTTGCAACGTTAGATTGAGGACGAAGAGTTGTCACTATGAAGAGATTAGGGTGACCTCGAGCATGAGCAAAGGTGAGAATATTTGTAATGTGACATATGTGCAATCAATTTATTAATTCAATGGACAATCACATTCTGTATAAAAAAACACAATAGTCAATTATCGAAGCAATACAAAATAAAGCAAGGAAGAAACACACTTCAATATGGTTACAAACGTAGGAGAGCCAAGCTACTGTTGAAATGTAAAAGACATACTACAATGAATTACATTATAGGGTAATAGATTAGAGCATTTATGGTCGAGCTGGTGGGCCCTCCCGCCAACCGACGTCACACTGCCTAGAAAGTTACAAGATCACGAACAACTCACGTCTAAACTAATTCCTAAGAATACCAACATATTATTGCATTTAAATAAGTATCAAAGATACATCATCTGCATATATCACAACTCCAACGCTTGGATCGGTAATAAACTCATAATTGGATGCTCTATTACAATGATAAAACATAATCCCCTTCCCTATCATTACTACCTAATTTATATAAGAGCCATTCAAGCTAATTCAAGGACTAATTAATGGGTTTCAAGAATAGTTGGGTTAGGCATAACAAAATGCTATTATTTGGAGGTTACAACTCATGAGATTTGCACAATAACCTTTACATAACAAATTTTCAAATATTACATACAAACTTGATCTTATTTGTTTTGGAATTCCACATAGTAGCTTGACTTCCATCTTTAACCAATGGCTAGAATATTTGCAGATCTGGGAGCATACTTATCATTTTATAAATATGGGTGTTATTTTCACGGTGATTTCAAATATGGACACATCCTCAAATTTGTGCAAGTGTCAAATAAAGAACCATAAATAACTCCTCAATCATTCCTTTGTTTGGAAAACAACCCAGGTGAGACCCAAATTTCCATGCTAGAAAAATGGTTAGGGCCCTTGGACTTATCCCTAATGCATAACATCTCAAATTGGGTCCCATATGCCACTCATACACCAAAGATTCACTTATAAGGAATGTGTGGTGGTTTGGGATCATGTTTATGCTCCATGAGCCCTAAAAGCATAATTCATAGACTAATAAGTTACATTTGGAACCTTAACCATAGTTAAGACCCCAAGACCCATTTCTAGTGGAACAAACATGGAAATATTGTTATATCCCACTCATAAATCAAAGATACACTCTAGAGGGAATGTGTGCATCATCATATGATGGTGGTGTTGGTGGGGATGGGGTTAGAAAGTATTCATTTTCAGGGAATGCAATATTTGTGTGGGGAAAGAAGGTTTTCGTTCTTGGTTGTGGTCAGAGGAGAAGGTATACATTTTGAGAATGCACACCTTCTCCCATCACTCCCACACCCATGTGAGGATGTC
>SNQJ01S0001393.1:180174-214853 GCA_010110895.2 Picea sitchensis
AAGGGGATGGGGAGTGAGGAAGGGGAGCGTGATACCAAAAATATTTTATGATCCTAACAAGAAAAAATGTAAGTAATGGATGAGGGGGAGGGACAATTCCTAGAATCACCCACCGTACTAGCAGTGGCATGAGCATGGAGGGAAAGGGATGGAGGGGATGGGAATTGAGGAGTAATAAGGTGGCGGAATGATTCCTAAACATTTGTCCCACCCCAAGTAGTGGAAATATGGGTGGTCCCTCCACTCCCTCCCTTACCCACATCACTTCCTACCCATAATGGAGGGGGTGTCTTCTCTATTCCCTAGCCACATCACGTCCTCCCCATGAGGAAGGTGAGATATGATGCTATGCAATTAAATTATCCTTTCCCATCCCCTTTATCCCCTCCCTTTCTTCCTTACATCTCTACCTCAAGGTGATGATGTGGGTAAGGAAGGGAGGGTAGGGATGGGATTGGGGTGAGGAGAGAGAATGGGAGGGGGGTCAATGATTTCAAGAATCACCCACTACCCTTCATTGCTCATTCCACTACCTCAAGGTAGTGGTGGAGTATGGAATGTAGGGGAGGGGGGACAATTCCTAGATTCAAATATTGTACTAGAAATGGCATGGGTAAGGAAGGAAGGGGAGGGAGGAAATAGGGAGTGAAGAGGTAGGAGGTGGAGATAAAATTCCTAGAATCACCTAGTATCTCTGGCCCCCTTACCCTTAAACATTGAGGTGGTGACTTGTGAAAGGAGGAGAGAGGAGGGAGGTGATGCAGAGTGAGGAGGGAGGAGGGGTCACCCAACATCTTGGTAGTAGTACATGTAGGGAAGGAAGGAGGGGGAGATGTAATTATGGGAATCTCCCATTGTCCTAGTAATGGCTTGGGAACAAAAGGGATGAGAGGGGAGAGAGGGGGAAGGGGAATTTTAGGAATCACCCTTCTATCACCAAAAAAAAATTATAGTTAGAATGATTGAAAATGATGTGGAAAAATGAATAATTCCTAAAATCACATCGAAATGTGTTTTTATTTTTTATTTTTAAATTTTTTTTCTTTTATGTTTTTTATTTTTTATGTTTTTTTCTTTTTTGGATTTGTTTTTTGTTAATTTATTTTTATTGTTTTGTTTTTTTTATATGTTTTTTTTTAATTAATATTTTTCATAAAATTTATTTTAAACATTTTCTTAATATATGTTTGATTTGTTTTAGTACATGCTCTTATGATGTGAGTTTTCTTTTTTGAATTTGTCTTTTTTCAAAGTACTGTAGTTTTTAATGTTTTGTTTTTTTAACAAATTTTCTAAAAAATAAATTAAGATGATTTTGTTCATATTAATTGTTTATGATATTTTTTGTTTTAAAACAAAGAAATGTTATGATTATTAAAACAATAAATTATGTTTTACCCTTATTCATCCAAAGAAATTGGCATGAGGGAGCTTATCTGTAAAATGTATCAAGATCAACATTTGTGAGGATATCCTCTAAAACTGAAATTAAGGATTCCAATATTGCTTTCCAACAAAATACTAGAACTTATATTCAAGATCCGTTATTTGATGTCCAAAAATACATGAATAATGTTTGAGATTGGAAATCTGCATCAGGGGAAAACAAATCGGTAATGGAGAATATATATTTCTGTATTATGTTTATTTTAAACAAATGCAATAAAATTATCATCCAATTGGCTTGTTATTAGATATATGTGCATTGTAGGGAATACATATGGTTTGTGCACTTGTAAAATAAATCTAGACATATGTGAAAATTCAATATTGTTTCAAGATAAGCAATTTTAACATACAAGAATGTTTTACAAAACTACATGCCATTATCGTGGAAGACATTGATATAGGAAAAATAATTTTATTTATTTCTTTTTAAATATTTATATATTATTATATCAGTTTCATGATATCATTTCTAACATATTTAATATCAAAATATCAAATTTTATTTTTATAGGATATTGTCATACCACATTAACTTATGTTTGGTGGAAATAGAATAACATGGATGTCATAATTTAGTTCGTTTCATATAGACAAGGCATAGTAAGTAAGGAAAAAAAAAGGTTCACAATGTAAGGTTACAACTTGATAAATAAGAAAAAAGAAAGGAGACTCAATATTCTAATAATATTATAAATGTTACATTTAGGTTTTTAACGACTCCATATGATTTTATGTTGGAATTGGTGCCAATGATGTTTCCACCTTTTGATGGATAAATATCGCCTATGGATAAGCAAGACCTCCCTTGGATCTACCCTTGATCCAGGACATACAGTGGGATACGCCACTACAAAATTTTCCCTAGATATACTAGATTTGCCCCTATTTAAGAAAGAAGATAGAATGCCATACCTTTGAATAAAAAGTTGTCCTTACATATCCTAGATGTTGTAGCTCCGAATATATAGTTTTATCTCCTACAACCTACTTCCTAGAAACAATTGAAAACAAATGGCAATCCTCAAACCTTCTTAAGTTTTAGGAAATATTAGATCTATCCTATATCTAATCCAATATAATCAAGGCAAGATCATATCTATGTTTGCACCCAAAGTTTTGGGTTCATTTCATGTGCACACACAAACAAAGTTGTGCATGCTCATTTCTAAGTTTTGTAAGCGCTCAAGTCCATGTTTTGTAAGCACTCAATTCCAAGTATAGGACATGCTCATTAATCGATGTTTTTCCTGCACACCTAAGCTAATGCACAAGAAATGAAAATATGTGCACGTCGAACCAATTTTTGATTCCGCACGACAAGATTAAAAGGTTATCAAATGCACGTTGGTCACAGTTTTGTTAGCTAAACCGAAAATCAAGAAGACAAATGTCAAAACAAAGAAAAGAATCATTGGGAAATCCTCTCTAATTATTATTGTGAGCAACACAAGGGATCGTGGAGCTAACAAAATATGAGTTGGCAAGGAATTTGACATTGCCCCGATTCTTGAAGGCCGTGTGGACTACATGAAGGTGCCATAAGCCTGCAAGGTTGTTTTGTTAGTAGGGAAAGTGGAGCAAAGTAAAAAGAGACAGATCCTACGAGCAAAGAAAGCTATAAAAGAAAGTAGTGCTATCATAATTGAGGCTAAATAGATGTTTTGAGGAGATTCATTGAGTCCTTAGTATCAAGATAACTCTAAGACTAATATAATGTTTTAGTTCTTTTGAATATATTTATGGTCTGTCATATGCCTAAAATCTTGAGATAATGGGCATTAGATAATGTGTTGTATTTCTAAGGAGTTATATAAATGAATATATGAAGGTCTGTTCTTGTCATATATAGTTTTCTTAATGCATGCCTCTATTGTAATAGAATGACTATGGTAATAAATATTTGATAGCTATGATCTATTTTATGTCTACCATATACCATTTGGATATGTGTGTGTATTTTTTTACTTCTTAATCCTAATAATTTTTCAGATATGGGTCTCATAAATGCCAACTCTGATGGATGTTTATGTGTTTAGCCTTCATCCATATTATAATACCTTATGTTCTTTGTGATCCTTTCTTCATCTCAGGTGAGACCTTCCTTGGTCTTGTCCGATGATTGATATGATGGGACCTGAAAGTACTTTTCAGGAATTATGGAGGGAAGATATGAGGTGGCATCCATCTCGAGAGGAAATTCAAGACTACGAAAGAGCATGATTTTTCCTTGTGATAAACCAAGGAACTGAGAGTGAATGTCAACCAATGGAAATATATGCATCTATACATTGATATGCATGATTTTTTCTTTGTTGAATTTCCTTGTCTATTGGACGAATGGATAAAAAGAAAAACTATAAGAAATTCTACTATGTGGCCTTTGGAACTAGTGGTTTTGGATCAAGACAAGCTAAAGATTGAGAGAATTGGATAATAAGTGGACTCGAGATATTGACTTATGGTTTTCTCGAGTAAAATAAGGATAGATTATTGCATTTGTTGTGGAATACATAGATTCTTTCAATGAGGCTAAAACAAAATTCTCGAAAGGTCTGAGAAAGCAGATGCTAGAAGAGATTCCACTTTGGAAAAAAATGTTGTTCATGGAGAAAGGGATGATGCACATGGAGCCTAATCGAATGGAAAAGTAAAATCCCCTAACACAAGGGGGCACTGAAAATATGGGGGAATGTCAGAGAGAAAATGGAGTTGTTGAGGAGGATCCATAAATTGTTGAAATGTGGTGAGGAATGGAATGGGCCCAGAGGAGCAGAGGAGAAAATGAGTCGAGAAGTATGCAATAAGAGTTGATATAATAAGAAAAGAGGATAAGAGAGGTGAAAAATAATTATCCAAGGGTGCGCGATGCGAGGTAAGTATAAATATTTAGAGAAAAGGGATTGCACTGGGTAGTAGTGCAGAAGAGTATGATTTTCCAGAGTGGATCATAGATGAGGATATGACCGTGGAGAGGTGTGGCATGGATGATAGGGTGTCTAGTTGGGATACAAGTAGTGATAATAATAAAGGCATAGGTGATGAAGTATTCTCCCCTTTGATGTTGTGGAGTGTTGCAACCTTACAGGAGGATGGAACATTGATGCAGGAGCATCGCCCACGTCAAGCGAGCCAGCGTGAAAGAAGAAAGACAACTGGACAAGCCAACACAGTTTCTTTTTTGGAAAACACCTTGATGTTGTTGCGTGATCTTAAATGATTCATTTAAGAGACGGCACACTTGTATATTGTAAATGGACCTTGAGCGGATAGCTCACGTCCTTAGGTAGATGAGGCATTTAATAGATTTAATGTAAGTAGATAGAATATTTAATTCTAGATTTGATAGATTTAGAGCTCGAGAGGGAAACGGGATATAGACACCCTCCTTTGTACATTGTATTATCACGGGAGCATTCTGAAGAGAGAGAAGCAGAGAAGTGTAGGAAGAACACTCATGTACAAATATTGAATTAATAGAAGGAGACTTTGATTCAATTCCATGGTCGTGTTATTCTCTGTGTATTGTTGATATTATGCTCATGAGTGTTTGCTTCTTGTTATGCATTTTCTTTTATATGTTGGTATGTGATTTCATGGTTGAAGTGAAGTCCGTGAGAACAAGGAGTTAGTTTCAATTGTTTCTCTATCTTGAACCGGAGAATTCCTGCAAGGAGTGCAGTCGAATCGTCCGCAAGGAGTGCGTTGACAGAAGGGTTAAGATAGAGATAACTTTTGTTCTAAGTTCTCAGAAGCGTAGATTTGACACCAGAGCCATGCAAGGCGTGCACAGGCTATATGAAGACCCAGAGTTGCGATTCTGAGCAAAGGGACTGAAATATTTCTGCTGCAGGAGTGCACAGGATCGAAGGTTTCAACACTTAGTCATTGTTGAAGTTTTGTCGCAAGGAGTGCGTGCAAGAATTCTTCCTGAGGGATTTGAAGTTGTAAAAGATCAGAAGAAATAGGCCTTCGAAGTTGTCGAAGGGTAGCGGAGAAAGGTTGCATGGACAGATTGAGAAGCAACGTCGTAAGGTTGACGAACAAATCTCGTGGAGAGACATTTCTTGTCTGGGGTTTGCGCAAGGAAGAGAGTGGACGGTCAGTATTATCCATGGAGAATCGGTGAGCTTCGGTGAATCGTTGGATCTCTCGGGGTTGCAGGGAAGTCTACGGTGGAAACACAGGGAAAGGTTCGAAGTGCAGGCAAACGGGAGCTGTCGATCTGGGTCACGAAGAGTGCGGAGCTATTCGTGGATCGGCTCTCGGACCATCGCGGGAATAGGAGTGGAAAATTTGGTCGCAAAAGTCGCGAGAGTGCGAGGATGACATTCTGATAGCCACATCAGCAGTGTGTACCACAGGTGATAGTGGGGAAAAGTGACGCGAGATATCGGAAGTTCGGCATCTCGGACATCCGAAGCCGACGAGAAGGTTGTTTGGTCGCAGAAGTAGTGAAGTGCGAGATAGCGATATCTCGGGTATCAGAACCTCGGGCCTCGGAAGTCGAGGAAGGAGCCCAGTGATCTCGCGAGTAGTGGGACCGCGAGAGAGTGAGATCCCGACGTCGGCATTTCGATACATCGCGTATCGGAAGTTGGAACTCCAAATGCTTGGAGTCGCAAGTCGCGAGGCGCGATAAAGAGAAGTCCCGACCGAGGAAGGAAGAGTCTGTGGGTAGACATTCCGATAAAGGAATAGAAGAGTGTTGACGCTCTTCGGGCTAAGAAGAAAGAAGGTCCTGGAAGGAGCGAACGTGCTCGCGAGGAGTGCGGTTGCTTCAGAGTGGTATCAGAGCGGGATTTTTTTTCTTTCTGTAGCAGAGAAGAAATTCACCATGCCGGCTAGAAGGGAGAGACAGTCACCAGACCCAGAAGATAGGGAGGTGCGAAGAAGAGGCAGGCTAGTAGGAAATCCAGAAATGGAGCGGCAGATGAGAGATCTTCGAGCAAGGATTGAGGAGATGGAGACAACTCAGAGACGCGGAGTTGGTGCAGGGGATCTTAGCGATTCCAAGGTTGAATAAGAAGCTGGACAAGAATAAGAGGTCACAGCAGAAGACGCATCAACCTAGCGGTTGATCAAAGCCATTGCCAGGATGGGTGCGAAGGCGAAAATGGACATTCCAGTCTATGAAGGAAGTCTGGATGCAGAGGAGTTGTTAGATTGGATAAGGGATCTTGACACATACTTCGATTACGAAGATGTGGAAGAAGATAAGAAAGTCAAGCATGCAGTTACGCGCTTGAAAGGACATGCAACATTGTGGTGGGATGAGCTACAAGCTGACATACGCTGCAAGGTCAAGCAAAAGATCAAAAGCTGGGATCGAATGATCGCGAAGATGAAAGCGAAATTCATCCCAAGGGATTATCAAATCACTCTGTTCAGGCGAATGCAGAACCTGAGACAAAAGTTGATGACGGTGAAGGAATACACCAAAGAGTTTTATAAGCTCAATATCCGAGCAGGTCATCGGGAGAGTGATGATGAGAAGGTTGCGAGATACTTGAATGGTCTGAGATACGACATTCAAGATGAACTAAGCATGCTAACCATCCGAACGGTGGAAGATGCTTACCAGATGGCTCTGAAAGCCGAGGAAAAGCTGAGCCGAAAGAAAGGACAGCGAGGGCGAGGCAGAAGTCAGCCCAGAGGCAAAGCAGTTGCCCAGGAAAGAAACCAGAAGCCCAAGGAGGAATGGAAGAAACCTCAGGGTAAGGTTGAGAGAGGTGGAACCTCACAGCAGAGGCAGCCATATGTTGAACAAAGAGAACAGCAGAATGATCAGCGAGGAGATTATGCAGATGCAAATAATCTTCCTCGTACTAGAGGTCGAGGCAGAGGAAGAGGAGGAGTGATCACATGTTTCACATGTGGGAAAAATGGGCACAAGTTTTACGAGTGTCCGGAGAAAAAGAAGGATGCAGGAGAAGCTCACATCACTGAAGTGCAGAGGCATGATGCTGAGTCAGAAGATGCAGAAAGTGGAAGATCACTTGGGATGCATAAGGTCCTTTTGACACCTGAGAAAGAGGTGGAAATCTCAGTGCAAAGGACCTGAATGTTCAGAACGGCTTGCACAGCCAAGGACAGGAAATGCAAGGTCATTGTAGACATCGGAAGCATGGATAACCTCGTCTCTACTGAAATGGTGGAGAAATTAGAATTAGAGACAACTGACCACCCGAGTCCATATAAAGTTTCATGGCTACAGAAGGGACATCAGGTGAGTGTCACCAAACAATGTTTGGTTGAATTTAAAATAGGAGGATATAATGATAATATCTTATGCGATGTTATTCCCATGGATGTATGTCATTTATTGCTAGGTAGACCATGGCAATATGACAAAAATGTGATTCATGATGGGAGAATGAACACATATACTTTAGAGAAGAATGGGAGAACCCATAAGTTGCTTCCAATAAAGGACAAGGAAGTGAATCCGGAATTAAGCAGCACAATACTTCTCATGAGTGGGAAGGAGCTTCTCACAGAGATGGAGAAGAAGGAATATCCACAATTCTTTGTGGTCTGAAAACCGAGGATTGTTCTGAATAGCACGAGAGTGGATGACTTACCAGTTGAGATTCAGGAACTGCTGGAAGAGTTCGCTGACATCATCGTGGATGAATTACCTCATTCGTTACCACCGATGAGGAGTGTGAGTCGCCACATCGATCTCATACCAGGAAGCAGTTTTCCGAATAAGGCTGCGTACAGGTTGACGCCGCAAGAAAATGAAGAGGTCAAGAGGCAGGTCCAGGATTTGATGGACAAAGGATTGGTTAGAGAAATCTTAAGTCCATGTGCTGTACCGACAGTGCTTAGTTCGAAGAAGGATGGAGGCTCGAGAATGTGTACAGACTCAAGAGAGATCAAAAAAATTACCATCAGGTACAAATTTCCACTGCCGAGAATGGATGATCTGATGGATTGCCTGAGCGGGGCAAATTATTTTTCAAAGATTGATCTGAAGAGCGGATATCATCAAATTCTCATGAGGGAAGGTGATGAATGGAAGAAAGCATTCAAAACAAACGAAGGTTTGTACGAATGGTTGGTCATGCCGTTTGGCTTGACAAACGCGCTGAGCACATTCATGAGACTGATGAATGAAGTCCTGAGGGAATTCATCCGGAAATTTGTAGTCGTTTATCTGGATGATATATTGATCTACAGTAAGACAAAGGTTGAACATTTGAAACATTTAGCCATTGTGATGAGAAAGATACAGCAGGAGAAGCTGTTGATCAACATGAAGAAGTCCTCATTTATGAAGACAGAGCTCATTTATTTGGGTTTTGTTATTTCAGAAAATGAGTTGAAGATGGATCCGAATAAGGTGGAAGTGATCAAGAATTGGCCATCACCGAGAAATGTTTTAGAGGTGAGGAGTTTCCATGGGTTGGCTAGTTTCTACCGAAAGTTCATCAGGAATTTCAGTGGGATTAGCGCAACAATGATGGACATGGTGAAGAAACGACATAAGTCTTTTCATTGGACAACAGAGGCTGAGAAGAGCTTCAATTTGTTGAAGCAGAAGATAACAAAGCAACCAGTGTTGGTGTTGCCAGACTTCAAGAAGACATTTCAAGTGAAATGTGATGCGAGCGGGTATGCCATAGGAGCGGTCTTAAGTCAGGATGACAGGCCAGTTGCATATTTCAGCGAGAAGCTGGATGAGGCAAAGCTGAAATACTCCACGCATGATAAAGAATTTTATGCTATCATACATGCACTGAAAAAGTGGAGACATTACTTGATCCCAAAGGAATTCGTTTTGTATAGTGATAATCATGCATTGCATTTTGTGACTCAACAGGAGAAGTTGAATCAGAAACATGCAAAATGGGTAGAGTATATGCAAAATTTCACATTTGTGATCAAACATATTTCAGGGACTGCTAACAAAGTGGCTGATGCTTTGAGCAGGAAATGTTTGTTACTGCATGAATTCCGAGTCAAAACATTGGGTTTTGAAAACCTTAAGGACATGTATGTAGGTGATGCAGATTTTGCTGAAGCATATGAAGCAGCTGAGAATCCATTTCTCAGGGATCGGGGCCCATGGATAGACTACATGATCCAGGAAGGATTTTTGTTCAAAGGCAATCAACTGTGTATTCCAAATTGCTCCATGAGAGAGAATTTGCTAAAGGAAAAACACAGCGGAGGCTTAGCCGGATATTTCGGTCAAGACAAAACATTTGTGAAGCTGAGTGAGTCTTATTTTTGGCCGGGGATGCACTCAGAGGTCAAGAGGTTTGTTGAAAGATGCCGAATTTGTCAGCATTCAAAAGGGAGAAAGCAGAATACGGGTTTTTATCAGCCATTGCCCATACTGGAGAGGCCATGGGAAGTGATCAGCATGGATTTTGTATTAGGTTTGCCGAGGACGCAAAGAGGAGTTGATTCCATCTTTGTGGTCGTGGACAGGTTTTTGAAGATGACACATTTCATTCCATGCCAGAAGACCAATGATGCGACGCACATTGCAAATTTATTTTTCAAAGAGATCGTTAGACTACATGGATTGCCGAAAAGTATTGTTTCGGACAGGGACACCAAATTCATAGGCCATTTTTGGAGGACTCTATGGAAGAAGCTAGGGACTAATTTGGCATTTAGTTCTGCTTATAATCCGCAGTTGGATGGGCAAACAGAGGTTGTAAACAGGAGTCTGGGAGACTTACTGAGAAGCCTGGTGACGGAGCATCACAACAGCTGGGACAATGTGTTGCCACAGGCCGAGTTTACGTACAATGATTCGGTGAATCAGAGTACAGGTAAAATTCCATTTCAGATTGTGTATGGGACACAACCGAGGGGAGTTTCTGAACTCAGGGAGTCAGAACAGACTGCGACTAGCAGTGCTAGTGCATAGGAATTCGCTGAGGCGATGCAAGAAATTCACAGTCAGGTGAAGCAGCGACTGATAAATTCAAATCAGGAATACAAACGAAGAGCAGATCAGCATCGGAGACAACTTCAATTTGAAGTCGGTGATCTAGTTCTCGCACACTTAAGGAAAGAAAGGTTCCCGAGGGGAAAATACAACAAGCTTAAGATGAAGAAAATCGGACCATGCAGAGTCTTGAGAAAATTCGGAGAGAATGCTTATGAGATTGAGTTGCCGGATGGCATCGGGATATCTCCGATATTTAATGTTGCAGATTTATATCCATACAAGGCTGGAGAAATAGAAATTGGAAATGAAGAACCAACGATCCAGTGGATAAAGCAGATGCCAGTAGCAGAGAAACCCCAGATGGAATTCATACTGGACAAACGAGTGGGTAGGAAGACCAGAAGAAAAGAATACTTTGAGTATCTGGTCAAGTGGAGGAATCACCCAGTGGAGGATGCCAGCTAGGAAAGCGAAGTAGTCATACAGAAGCATGGACAGACCGTGCAGGAGCTCATGTACAGGATCCCATGAAAATTTCAAGCGAGGGAGTATGATGCAGGAGCATCGCCCACGTCAAGCGAGCCAGCGCAAAAGCAGAAAGACAGTTGGACAAGCCAGCACAGTTTCTTTTTTGGAAAACACCTTGATGTTGTTGCATGATCTTAAATGATTCATTTAAGAGATGGCACACTTGTATATTGTAAATGGACCTTGAGTGGATAGCTCACATCCTTAGGTAGATGAGGCATTTAATAGATTTAATGTAAGTAGATAGAATATTTAATTCTAGATTTGATAGCTTTAGAGCTCCAGAGGGAAACGAGATATAGACACCCTCCTTTGTACATTCTATTATCATGGGAGAATTCTGAAGAGAGAGAAGAAGAGAAGTGTATGAAGAACACTCATGTACAGATATTGAATTAATAGAAGGAGACTTTGATTCAATTCCATGGTCGTGTTATTCTCTGTGTATTGTTGATATTATGCTCATGAGTGTTTGCTTCTTGTTATGCATTTTCTTTTATATGTTGGGTATGTGATTTCATGGTTGAAGTGAAGTCCGTGAGAACAAGGAGTTAGTTTCAATTGTTTCTCTATCTTGAACCAGAGAATGCCTGCAAGGAGTGCAGTTGAATCGTCCGCAAGGAGTGCGTTGACAGAAGGGTTAAGATAGAGATAAATTTTGTTCTAAGTTCTCAGAAGCGTAGATTTGGCACCAGAGCCGTGCAAGGCATGCGCAGGCTAGATGAAGACCCAGAGTTGTGATTCTGAGCAAAGGGACTAAAATATTTCTGCTGCAGGAGTGCGCAGGATCGAAGTTTTCAACACTTAGTCGTTGTTGAAGTTTTGTTGCAAGGAGTGCGTGCAAGAATTATTCCTGAGGGATTTGAAGTCGTAAAAGCTCAGAAGAAATAGGCCTTCGAAGTTGTCGAAGGGTAGCGGAGAAAGGTTGCGTGGACAGATTGAGAAGCAGCATCGTAAGGTTGACGAACAAATCTCACGGAGAGACATTTCTTGTCTGGGGTTTGCGCAAGGAAGAGAGTGGACGGTCAGTATTCCCCGTGGAGAATCGGTGAGCTTTGTTGAATCGTTGGATCTCTCAGGGTTGCAGGGAAGTCTACGGTGCAAACACAGGGAAAGGTTCGAAGCGCAGGCGAATGGGAGYCGTCGATCGGGGTCACGAAGAGTGCGGAGCTATTCGTGGATCARCTCTCGGACCATCGCGGGAATAGGAGTGGAAGATTTGGTCGCAAAAGTCGCGAGAGCGCAAGGACGACATTCYGATAGCCACATCAGCAGTGTGGACCACAGGTGATAGTGGGGACAGGTGACGTGAGATATCGGAAGTTCGGCATCTCGGACATCGGGAGCTGACGAGAAGGTTGTTTGGTCACRGAAGTAGCGAAGTGCGAGATAGMGATATCTCGGGTATCGGAACCTCGGGCCTCGTAAGTCGAGGAAGGAGCCCAGTGATCTCGTGAGTAGAGAGACCGCGAGAGAGTGAGATCACGACGTCGACATTTCGACACATCGCGTATCGGAAGTTGGAACTCCAAATGCTTGGAGTGGCGAGTCGCGAGGCGCGATAAAGAGAAGTCCCGATCGAGGAAGGAAGAGTCTGTGGGTAGACATTCCGATAAAGGAATAGAAGAGTGTTGACGCTCTTTGGGCTGAGAAGAAAGAAGGTCCTGGAAGGGGCGAACGTGCTCGCGAGGAGTGCGGTTGCCTCACACATAAATCAATAATGTGCTATTAAGAGAGGAAGATAGAGTACAAAGTGTTAGTGCATATATATGACTGAAAGAAAAAGCACAAATACGTTGTGCACATATAGAACAAGAAGGTAGAGCACATCATGTTGGTGCATAGAAAGAAGAGGACGATGGAGGCTCCCCTAATGGTGTGGGTTACGAATTGGAAATAGTAAATGGTCTTACGTGGCTGGAAGTAAGAAAATATCCGGGTCACCCCACGAGAAATTTAAAAAGAAAATGGACTTACCCTCCCTTTTATCACCTCCATTGTACAGTTTTAATCAAGAAGAAAGGACACAATATTTTCAAGAAATTGGAGTCGAAGAGAGAGAGGAATAAGATAAAAGTGAAGAGACGAGTGAAGAAGAAGGTAAATTCAACACCACTTTACCCCAAGAAGTATTGGTATTGAGAAATCAAACCCCTATCAGTCACATATGAAGAATTAGCTTGAGTTTGAGGATGGAAAATATGGACAAGACCCTGAGAAAAGAAATTTGGTATGTGAAGAGAATCACAAATGAAGTAGCCAAAATTGTGCAACTAGAGATTATGTTCAAGGAAAAATCCTTGACGTGGTATATGAAGTATAAGGCTTCTTTGCTAATAGGATAGATGAGGTACCTGGTAGAGATTAAGTAGGATATTCTTAGGGAGTTCCCAAAACCTAAGTCATAATCGAAATGTATAACAAAGTTAAAGGAGAACAAGGAGAATGAAGGAGAAACCATGTGGGACTATGACCAGTGGTTTAAAATTTTATTGGATAGGTTGACGTTCCAAATTCAGGACGTGCAACATAGGGAATGTTTTTTTGTAGGATTGATTCCCTATATAAAAGTCTCTCTCACCCAATAGAAGGTGATGACTCAGGAAGAGGAACTAGAAATTGCAATGTGTCTTGAAGCTATGCTGGGAGGGGCAAAGAGGTTGGCAGGTTTGGCATAGGCGCAGTTGCAACTATCCAACCTAATGATGTAATTACATGATATGGATAAGATGAAGGTCATGTGAAAATAGGTATGGTGTACCACATGTTGCTCGGAAGATCATGACAAAGATGATTTTCCTGTAATGTGAAACTACATGGAAACGAGTGCACCCAATTTATTTCCATCTAGGAAGAAAAAATGGTGTGAAATATGTAGACAGTGGGGCCATGTTCAACCCTGTTTCCCACCTTTAGAGAAATATTAGACAATGACCCATACTCCATTCTGTGAGTTTTGTAAATCTGTCGGGCATGATGTCAATAATTTCCACTCACTCTAGTTGATGCAAGATAATACCCACCATGCATTTGGATATAGGAAGAGCATAAGGGTGGTGAGTGAGGTGGTGTAGACATAGGTGGATACCAAGGAGGTCCTTGAGGTGGGTATGGGAATGGTCACGACCAATGATATGGAAGGGGAGGAGGTAGAGCTCCCACATGTTTTAATTGTATTGAGATTGGTCACGTCTCATGATTTTATACCAAACCACGCGTGCTTTGTGCATACTACTATAGTCCTTAGCATGTCACCAAAGACTATCCTGACTTGTTGAAAAAATGGGAATATAAAAATAACAACTGCAACACGGTGCATGTGGAAAAATTAAAGAATACAAAGAATAATCAGGATGTGGATGTAAGAGTAGTAACCGTTGGAGGAGAAAAGAATGAGAATAATTTGAGCATGGTGAATTCTCAAGTCAACAACTAGACATGAAGATAAGGAAGGGAACTCATCCCCCTCCAATGTTTTAGGTTTTTCAACAGAAATAAATCTTGCACGATGTTTAGAGAGCATTGGAAGAATAAAGAGTCTGTGAGGAGATGAAATGTGAAACTCAGAGGTCCCTGTGGGAGGCCAAGATCCGAGAATAAGTATAAATGATGACACAAAGGTCATTGGAGGAAGCTTGGATCCATGAAGAAGTATAGCACATGATGCAAAGGTCACTGGAAGAAGCTTTCACCCATGAGGATTTAAAGTGCATAATGTAAAGTTCTTTGGAGGAATCTCATGTGCACAAATAAGTATAGCGCATGACACAATGAACAATTGGAGAAGCTTCCAGACAGATTAAGCTACAACGCGCTAAGAAGAAGGAACATGAAGAATAACACCGGGAGGAAGTACAATACACAATGAACACATAACTTTTGTATGAACTGGGTCATTGATCCAGACAAATGTTGGTGGCCACCCACCTATTCCATTGGATAAAAACATGGTTTTCCACCATGGCGGGTTTTCTATGGTTTTTTGGGTCCTAAACATCCAGATCAGTTTTGAGGCCCTAAATGACATTTTCTTGACATTACATGCATTATTGCCTCTTGCTTGGGCTTGTTCAGAATGTTTTTTTCTCACATAAACCTTTCCACTGAGCTATTGTGTACCCCAAATAGATATTGTATGCAAAAATTATGCCCTCGGGAAGTTGATGTATTAACTACCCCCATCGCGGCCCACAAACATTTTGGTGTTTCATCTTCTGCGGTCATGTTTTTGGATTTTTAGGGTTTTCACATTAATGCTTTATGTTAAAAATTCCTTTTGAGCCTCATTGTACACATATTCTTATGAATGATATTAGCCATCACATCTCTTCTTAGAGATAATATGTCACCATTCTAGCAATTTCATTCACACGGTATTTTTCCAATTTTTGTACATTTGATTAATAGAAATTGTGCATTACTGTATCTCTATGTTTCTTGCAATATATATGTGATTTTTATTGTTATATATATTCCTTCATTTTGATTCAAAAAATAATCTGGATCAGTCGTAAGGAAGAATCTGAAGACAAAGTAAGTTATTTCTTGCATTACTATTTGTGATTATTGAATGATCCAAAATATGTAAGTAAGTTGACATGGATGTTAGCTACCTACATGAAGGAAGAAGGAGTGGAGGAAACAATATACACCCTACTACTAGAAAGAGATGTATGTCAGTTAAGTAACAAAAATTGCACTGGTTGAGAATTTAAGATGACAACAGAACTTCGTGGCTATGGCATGCATGGAGTCATGTTGGATATAGGTTTCAATGTAAATATTTTTTTGAAGAAATATTAGGAGGTGATGGGTAAATCGAAGTTGGTATGGTTTCCCATCTAATTGTGGTTTTCCAATCAATACAAAATCTATCTAATCGGTCGAATGATGTGGGAGGAAGTAAACATAGAATGCCTAAAAACAAAGGCTGACTTGAGGTCATATAAATTATGGATGAATCTAATCCATACCCTACATTACCTGGAATTGATTGGGCATTTGATAATAATGTGATGTTGAAATTGAACAAGAGGCATATTTCACTTGAAATAGACACCTTGGGCATGCTTTCACCCCTAGATCCATATGAATGTGACATGTATAATGATCTAGTGGATGAGGATGCATGGAGCTCAATCATTAAAAATATTTATAAGATCATAGGTTGTAGAGAATACTACATTAACCCCACTGCAGATGGGGAGTTAAGATGGATAAGTGTCAAGTCTTATGACACAGATTGTGAGGGTGCCATGGATAGGTGACAGAATAATCTATACAAAGTTTCCACTTCCAGAGGTGTGAGGTTAAAAGAAGAAGTTCTTTGGATCGTATGTAATATGTGCGATGACCCATGATTTAATGGGATAGGACTGCTGGAGACGTTTCTCATCTATATGGATAAAACCATCCACGTGCAACAAAGGCTTCAAGCCATGGATGCAGTAGTTATAAGGACACTTGCATGGTGGTGGGTGACACATCGCCCAAATATCCAGAGTTGGACGTATTTAATTGAGTTAATAAAGGTTTGGTTCCATCCCATCGCTGATTTTGAACTAGGTAAATGATACAAGGGAATTGAGGATCCTTAAGACCATATTTCTTTTTGTGAAGGAATTTGGACCTATAAAATATCCCTCGATCCTAATGGGTACAATGATTTTTCCACACTATGTACATGGTCCCTAGAAGCTGGTACATCCGAGAGGAACTTAGGAGGTCAAAAGTTGAGTGGGCCCATATGAGTTCCCACTTCCATCTAAAATTAAACTTCATAACAAAATATCCAGCTCAAAGAGAGGCACTACACTAGATTACAGATTTTATTTTCCATCCCTAGCCAAAAGAATCCACCCTAGGTGGTATGCACATATCATCATTCAGTGGAAAAACTAAAATAAGTAGTACATTAATGGAATATTGATGTTGACAATATTGATGACGATGACCCTTTTGGAATCTAGATCAAGGACTCAGAAGGAGTGGAAACAAAAGGGTAAGGTGACAAAGATGGATGCACTAGACTATAATGGCCCGATCAAAACTAAGAAACATAATATTGGCAGTGAAAAAGAGCCGAAGATGGCCATAATTGGATATTATTAGGATAAGGATATGGTCACTCATGTTGTTGACCTCTTTAAGGAATATGAGGACTTGATTCCTCAAATATTTTATGAGATGAAAGGCATTGCAGGATCATTGGGAGCCATCAAGATTCAACTCAAACCAGATGCCAAATTAGTGAAGAGGAGGTATTATTGATTAAATCCCAAGTATAAGGAAAATGTGTGCAAATAACTAGATCAAATGTTGGATGTGGGGATAATTATCCCTATAGAGGATTCTAAATGGATTAGTCCTATGGTGGTGTAACCCAAGAATACTAGGGATATTCAAATATGTTTCTATATGAGGAGTCTCAATGCAATCTGTGTCTATGACCCTTTCTCGATTCCCTTCACAAACGAGGTGATGGAAAAGGTTGGCAGTTGGGAAGCCTACTCTCTAAAAAACAATTTCTCAGGATAACATTAGGTTTGGATCATAGAGGACGATCAGGCTAAAACCACCTTTGCCACCAAATGGGGGTCATTTCCATACAAATTCATGCTCTTAGGATTGAAGAATTCCCCTGTGGTATTTTCTCGAATAATGCTCACACCCTTAAAGGAGTTTATATAGAAATTTCTTGAAGTATACTAGGATGATTATACTATGTTCAGTTTGTTGAAGGAACACATGGAAGATATTCAATTAATGATGGATCAATGCTTCCAACTACAAATATCATTAAATTTCAAGAAATGAATATTTTGTATAGCCTTTGGTATATCTTTTGGTCACATTGTGTGAAAGGATAGATTGGTTGTGGATATAGCTAATATTTTTTCCATCTTAGATATCGTGTCTCCCACATTAGTTCATGAGAGATGTGCCACCTCAGGTACTACCAAATTTTCAAACAGAATTGTTTCCATATTGCAGCTCCATTGAAAAAGTTTCTAGGCAAGGATACCATGTATGAGTGGACACCATAATGCCACCAAGCCTTGGATATCCTCAAAGAAAAACTAGTTACTACGCCCATTCTAGTTTTTCCTTATTGGTGAAAGATCTTCCATGTCCACATAGATGCTTTTTCTATTTCGTTGGGTTTCATTCTTGCATAGCCAAGGGAAGGTAACATTGATCTCCTGATATATTTTGCTAGTTGAAAGCTATTTGATGTCGGAAATAATTATAATAAAATTGAGCACAAGGCCCTAGCCATGGTATGTTCTTTATAAAAATTTCACCATTACTTATTAGGATTGGATTTCAAATTCTTTACTGATCACTACATGCTCAAGTATTTTGTCAACAAGCTAGTTTTTGGTGGAGGAATTTGTTGTTGGTTGCTGATTTTTCAATAATTTGACTTTGAATTTGTTGCTAATCTTGAAATTTTTTTTTTGGAACAAATCATCTATTGTGGATTAAGCCTAGGGAAGCTGCTATGAGCCTCGACGATCAGCTCTCCAATGCACAACTATTCCAGGTCGAAGTCATTCCTAATAAATTGCCCAAAATTGTGGAATTTCTCATCACTAAACAGGCTCCCACTACGTATACTTCAATGCAATGTCATCAACTAGTGACCCAAAGGGCCGATTATCAGTTCATTTCCAAACAATTGTATAATTTTGGCGCAAATGACATATTGCATTAGTGTGTTGTGGAACATTAATGAAAGTCCATCTTGTATGAGGAACATGAAGGTATTGTTGGATACCATAATGTTGATAAGGATACCCCGTGCAAGGTTCTGCACACAGGGATTTGGTGTCCCTCTCTCTTTTCATACACTAAAGACTACCACAAATTCTATGATGTTTGTCAATGTGTTAGAAATCCCTGCTGAAGAGATGAGATTCCTTAATTCCCTGTGACCACACAAATGGGAAGCATACTCTTTTGGGCCCATAAATCCTCCAACACATTTCATAGGGGTGTGCTACATTATCACCACGAATGAATACCCCAAGAGGTGGGATGAAGTAGCACTATTCAAATATTGTATGTTAGAAACAACGATGCAATTCATTTTTGAGAATGCCATCACCCGCTTCGGTTGTCCAAGGGTTTTGATGAGTGACTAGGGGTTGCATTTTTTGAATGATATTATTAAACACCTCAATTAGTAATTCATGATCCATCACTACAAGATCACCCACTGGAACCCTCAAGACAATGGTATGGTTGAGGATTTCAACAAAATTTTAGAAAATTGTCTAAAAACATTTTGTAATGTGAAAAATTATGATTAAGATTAGTTCATCCCCGCAATATTATGGTCTTATCAAACAACATGAAAAATTATCACAAAGTACACAACATTTGTATTGGTCTATTGATCCAAAAATAATCTTTAAAAGAATTGTTGAGTTTTAAGAATGTGTTCAATTACCACTTAGGAATTAAGAAAAGAATAAGATATTAATGAAAGAATATTGTAGCCATCATAAAGAATGCAGATCAAAAGGTAAACATAAGGAATAAAAAATCATAAGAACAAGCTTGATAACAGAGTTCGACAAGGTTGCCTACGTCTCTGGGCCTTTGTCTCTGTGGGGGAGGCTTTTGTTATTAATATTCAATGATGAAAAATTAAATTAGAAGTATCTCAAAAGGATTACAAACTGGCCTGCTTATTTTTTGCTCAACCTCAAGAATCCAACACAACTGACCACACTGAAAAAGGTTGAGTGTACCTCCCGAAAATGGAATCCAAGTTTTTCTTCCTCAATGGCTTCCCTGCATAAAAATAGCTTGGCTTCATGAATTATTCCACATTTATCCTATTTTGAACTTGTTTGGACTCTCAAAAACCTATTTTTTATGTAGATTTTGAGTTGTGGTTCACCTCCCAACTTCCTCACAATACCTGGCCTCAAATTGAGCTCCAGATCTCCCAATAATGGGAAAAATCCACCAAAATCAGCACAATAATCCCCAAAAATATCATATAATATAGTTGAAAAACCCACATTTGGGTAAAATGGTGCACTAGCCCCTCTGCACTAGGCTCCTAGTCATATGGGGGCACTACCATATGACCTCGGGATAGGTGCTAATTGTTAAGCCCTGATCTTAAGTTGTGATGGTCATATGCATGGCCATGTGGCCCCGTCCCAATGTCATTTGTGCTCCTCCCCTGTGCTATATCTTATTCCTTGGGCCCTGTTCATGGGCTAGTCTGACGACGACTGGGGATTATGCCAAAAAATGCACCCATATCCACTTTAAATTTAAATCTTTCCACTTGTCATAACAAGTAACATGTAGCAGAAATGGTTGTCTCTTTTTCCAAAAACTTGGGCTAGGTGGAGGTCGCATGGTCAATTCTAATGGAGGTGAAACAAATTTTTGAACCGACCCACATTGGGCAAATATGGGGTGCCATGTGGTTCCCTCTCATTGGGATACATGTCACCCTGTGATTGAACCATATAATTAAGTCACTGACATAGTCAGCACATAGTTAGCACCACATCACCATCCTGTCAGCCTCCCACATCACTGTCGTATAACCACCTATCGTACCTTGGGCTTGCCACATCAACATCCATATTGTCAAGTCACCTGCCCAGTCAAATTCCACATAAGAATCTGTACTTCCATGTCATCATCCATACTGCCCCCTGTCATTCGTACTTCCATGTGTTGAACTATCATTGGACCATGTCAACATTCTGTACAACCACGTGTCACATTCGTATAGTTCCACGTGTCGATTTTTTATTGGTCCATATCAACCCCTTAAAATTCCAAAAATGAGTGACACGTGTCACCTCCTCATGCTACCATGCTTCCTTGTCGACATCATCATGATTTCATGCTGAGGTACTGATGACATCAATAGTATGACATGTTGACTTTGACCAGTTGATTTTTTTTCATGTTTGGGAAATCGATCAGAATGTGATAACTTTCACATACGGTGTCCATTTTCAGAAAAATCTATATGTTCATAATAAATGCGATGAGACCGACACAATGGCATTGGTTTTGTCCAATAACATCATGACAACAACAACAATAACAACAAAAATATGACTGAAACTAAACCAATATGTTTGATGTTCTTGCACGACATTGGCTTATCTTGAAGAAAATTATGATTGAATTTCCATTCTACAACCATCTCATGTTCATGCTTAATATCAACTTCTTTACTTTGAACAATTATAGGTGTGTTACTTGCATAAGATGCCTTCCTTAATTGTTCCATTGTTTGAAGAGAATGATTTTCTTTTAAGTGATGAGCATGTACAACATATTCATTTCCTTCTATAGTTAAGTGATATTGATTATGTTCCCTGTAGAAGTTGGTTTGTGATCATATAAATAAGGGATGCCTAAGACCATTCCACATTCATTTAGTGGCACCACATCACACATTACCTCATCCACAAACTTTGATGAAATTGCAAACTTTAAAGTTCATTGTTTTTTTATGTGCAATTTATGATTGTAGCTTATCCATTTAAGTTAGTAAGGTTTATGATGTAGCGTAGTTTTCAATCCCAATTTGTTAACCACTTCCTCTGAAATCAAGTTAAATTGAGATCCATTATCTATCAATGTGTCAAAATTAGTATGTTTCATTATGACCCTTTGTAATGTCCCTTTCCAAATAGGAGCTCCAGAAGAGGAGGCTTAATGGTCTAAACCACCCCGTTAGACTATAGCCAGGGCCAAAGAGGGGTAAACAGGGTTACTAGAGGTCACTCCAGTCACAGGTGTTATATTCAGAAGGTGACATTGAGCTAACAAGAGTTAACAACGCTTTACTAGAGGTCACCCCAGTCACAGATGTTATATTCGGAAAGTGACATTGAGCTAACAAGAGTTAACAACAATTTACTAGAGGTCACCCCAGTCATAGGTGTTATATTCGGAAAGTGACATTGAGCTAACAAGAGTTAACAATGATTTTAAGTCATTATGAGCTAAAAATAGAAGTCAACAGTGAATTAAGGTTGCAGCAGTGATTTAGGGTTTCAGCATGATTTAGGGTTTTGGAAAACTATAAAGGAAGGGTCAGCGACTTAATTCATCATTATGCAGATTATGACTTGTCATTGAGGAGAAGAGGCGCATCTCATGAGAGATAGTTCAACGTATTCCAGGAGGAAGACACCAGTTGGCTGATTTCGGTGTTGAAAGACACACCCTAGTCACCGGGAAGATCATCCAAGTCTTCCATCATTCTTCAGTGCTCCCATATTCCAGGTATTATCTTTTAGTTGATTATTTGTATTCCATATAATATCCTTTTTAGTCTGCAAAAGTGTTGATAATGATCCTTGGAGTTACTTATTTGTATTCCATTCAGATCCTTTGTCTTTTGATCTAGCCGAGTCTTGTTATTCAGTCTCAGTTGCTTATTTATATTCATTCTGAATCCTTTATATTATCTAGTCAAGTATTGTCAGTGTTAATTGACCATTTTGCTTAATCCATGAGATATCATAATATAAACTTTGAGGTCCTTTGTCACATTTATTATTTGTATGATCATTTATATGTTGTAAATAATAGATCCTACACACGTATAAGCGTTTCCTAGACTAGCCAAATTAGGAACATTCTGATCAGTATCCAGGAGCTTCTTGATCTGCCCGACTGTGACAAGACCATAGACCAATGAGAAGAACAGGATATGGCCTGCATGACACGAATTGTGAATATATCATTAATCAGTGAGGAAGTAGGATGGGTCTAACTTTCCTCCCTTTCCTCTGAGTTCAGGAGGAAGAGGAGAGGCACTTAGAGAAGCGGCGAAGCCGGGCGTGAGGAGGTGAAACCATGAAGCCCGGAGAGAAGGCTAGGTGGCGAGGTACTGAAGAAGCGACCAAATGGTAGTGGTAAGATATGGATCAGGCCGTAGCCATCTTGATTATGGGTGACATCACTAGCCTTGATGCATATCTCGATCTTTAGCTCCGAGTAGCGAATGGGCAGCATATGGTATATATTACAGGCACTCAAAATTTACATGCAGTCACATGAACTCGAGAACGAAGTAGACCCAGTCCTGCACTGTAACGTATACCTCAGCAGTAGGATTCCGATCCGTTGTTTCTAAGTTTCGAGGAGGAAACCGGTAGCAACATAAGAATCACGTATACGAGAGACCAACCACACATGTAGAGACCTGCAGAATTATGGCGGAAGTGCTCAGCCTTGGAGCGTGACTTTCAATAGGGACAGCAGCCCTAATGAGTCGTCCAATTATGGACTGATTTCAGGGAACACAGAATCCTTAGAAACCATAGAGGAGGTACTTGCCTTGATATGAGGGGCATAACATTGACTTCATTGAAAGTTGATACAACTCTGTACCTTCTTTATACTGGATCATCCATTACCTTGAGAGATTGGGTACTGAAGCTAGACATGTATTACAAGCTCAACGAGATGACCGAGACAAAGGCCACATCTGGTTTCACAACCTTACACTTGGAGAGTGAGTCACACAAGTGGTGGTATCATGGAATACTAACATTGGTTCATAGTCACATTACTTCCTATAGGGAGTTTACAGATAATCTCATGATAGGTTTGACAGGAAGGATCGAGAGATACACTTGGGGATCTATCCGGTTATTGAGAACAAAGCACACATCAAAAGACATTCATTCGAGGAGTTTCAACGGATAGTTGTAATGATATGATATATATATCAGAACCCAGGCTGATTATGCTATTCATAGAAGGACTCCTAGAGACTTTGAGAAGATGGGTGAAGGCAAACGGGCCTCCCACTGGGATACCATCCTGCCTCAAGATCGCTGATTTCGGGTCACCCAATCTAAAACTCTCAAACCATTTGTGCGGAGGATCAAGCAGGGAATCCCATTCAAGAGAGAATGGAAGGAAAGGAGAAGTTGGATAGGGAACCCAAATGAGAGCTTATAGGGAGGAAGAAGCTTTGCTTCAGTACGAGAGATCCCTTAGGTCAGGCCAGTGCATGGGCAAGGAAATTCATTATATTGTAGGAGTAGTGAGATAGTGTGGGCCAGGTGAGGAGGAGGAGAAATACAATGGATCCACTAGTTCAAAGGAGGAGAGTGACACCAGAGGACCAACTTCCTCGTAGACCACCGACCGTGAGACTCATCCTCCAGTAGTCCCAGCAGGAGGCGGAGGCCTAGCAGGAGAAACCACCAAAGGAGAGTCATACTTACATTACTTACGAGTATTCCAGTGTGTATGATACCGTTTGTATCAGAGGGGTTATTTAGGGGCAATGGGCAATCCTGATAGATGGAGTAGAGGCCACCCACAACTTCATCGACCTTACACCTAGTACTCAGAGACAGGCACTTAGAGACGGAGGAGTTTGAGGTTTGATATTGCAGTGCTTGAATGGCCCACCACAGTGATGCTCTAGACAAAATTCAAACTTAGAGATGAAGTTAGGTAACTACTGCAGTGAGAGACATTTGCTATTGGTTGTCTCGGACACATATGTAGTGTTAGAGTTCGATTGGATGATTACCTTGGGAAAATCAATACCAACTACCAAACCTTGGAAATGGGATTTAGAAGTCCCAGGGATGGGAAGAAGGTTGTTCTAATAGGTATGTCGATAGGAGAACCTAGGATAGTTTCAACCAAGATTATGGAGAGGATATTTAGACATGAGTATGAGAATGCTTGATCACTACTCAAAGATTCAGAAGGTCGACAACAATACCTCACAGAGATCAAGGAGGTATTGGGATGACATCGGTAGGTCTTTGAGGCAATCCCACAGGGAGACCGATAGGGGTTTGAGCACCTGCGTGGAGGTTAGGAAGGCCAAACCTGATCCCACTTATCGTCATCCTAGGAGGTTCAAGGATGAGATAGAAGAAATCAAGAATTATTAGCTTTGATAGGACCCGCATCAAAACCAAAAGCGGTAGCCATTTTAGCTTCAGTTGTCTTGAGATTACAAGAGAAGGATAGCTCATGAGGATGTGCATTGATTAAGACCTTGAAAAGAAAACCATCAAAATGATTACCCTATCCGCATTGTGAGTTGATGGATGAAATGAGGCGGTTTCTTCTCAAAAATTGATCGCTCTGGATATCTACTGAGATCAATCCGAGGCAGGACATAGAAACTGACATTTGATGTCATTTTAGTTACTGAGTTCCTAGTTATACCATTTGGGATAACCAGTACACTATACTTTTCAGTCTTACATGAACCATATATTATTTGAGGATGATTAAAATGGAGTCTTGGATTTTTCTTGACGACATCTTGATCTATAATCAGTCATGGCAATAGCATATGAAGCACCTAGATGAGTTACTGAGCATCATGAAAATACAGTCATTATACCAAAGTACAAGTGAGTTGGTACCAATGAGCTGCTACTTAAAGCCTCATCATGGGAGTGCCACAGAGGGAGTGCAGTGCAAAAGAGAAGATCAGGGAGCCATTCTAGATTGAATACATTGAGCGTAATGAGGTGAGAGCTTCTTGGTATGTGACCTATTACATGTGGTTAATACGGTTTCTATTTACCGTTGATAGATCTTACAAGCATGAGCCTTCATGGGCCAAATGATAAATCCATGGGAAACCTGATCACATGGAGAATCATGAGTACTTGTCAGTCTTAGCACTACAGACGTCACCACCATTTTGTACACTAGAGTGTAGCGCATCCAAATGAAGAGGATCAGTCATTTGTCTGAGGAGGACACCCCATTGTATTTGAGGCAGAAACAGTCCAACTGAGAGGTTGTACTCACATTATGAAATAAGGAAATGTTAGCAATCATACATAAATGATTGAATAATATTTGGTAGACCCGACAACTTCATGGTCAAGACCGATCCCACAACATTTTAGGAAATATTTCCCTTGTGAAGGACCTGGTGGTATGTGAAATGGGTATGAAGATACAGGGCATTCAATTTATAGAAGTATATCGAGGAAGAGAAAAAACATTATTAGCCGATGCACTTTCTCGAGGGAGACACATGGCATGTTCTTTGATGAGATTTGATGGGTCAAATGGAGACTTGTTGATGGAGATATTCCAAGACAAGTTACAAACATAGGTGATGGATGGGTAGATACGGGATGACCGATATAGGGTCATTGCTGATGTCATAATTTACAAGGATATAGTCTACCCGGGTACTTGCGGTCCAGGCTTAGAGGAAAGAAAATCCTCTACATTTCATGATTCACCTCCTACTGCTTGAGCCATGAGGGGTTTCGAAACCTAGTGAACAAATAGAGAGGAGGGTTCTCATGGAAAGAACCTCAAACAAACGTTATGAGACAACGTCGGTGGTATTGACTACCCAGTAGAACAAGTCATATGCCTCTTCAATGAGAACTGCCATTACTCCCAGTAAGAGCTGATAGGAGAGTACTATCTATATGGAGTTCATCACTGGTCTACCCAAGGTCTAGTGTAAGGATTGTATCTATGTGGTTGTCGACAGATTGACCAAGTTTTTTTCACTTCTACGTACCGGCCAGTACAAGCCTTGATTCCAAGTAGCCGAGATTTTCTCCGGTTGGTCTTGAGACTTCATATGTTGCACGAAAGAACATAAATGATGTGAAGGCAATTAACAGTTCACTTAGGGATATTTGGAGAGAAGTTGTTTGATTTGGTAGGAATAGCGAGTTGACACCTAGCACCCGGTATACCCCTGAGGTGAATCAGCGAGGCAAGAGATTGTCAAAAAATTACTAGAGTTGAGAAAGGTATTTGAGAACTATGTAGGAACTAGCAGAGAGCGTGGTAAAGTAGTTTCATTTAGAGGGAGTGCATTTGCTACAACACCACCTTCCCCATATCCATTGGTATGACACCCTCCGAGAATTGTACGGATATGATACTCCACTTTGGTAGACTTGGTCTTCAAGGGAGAGTGAGGCTCCCAAGACCAGAAGGATTGGATCATAGAGAGTCGAGATTCTCAAATTGTTGAAAGACAACTTGCAGACTGTGCAAAACCGACAGAAGATATGGTGGTACGGGATGACATCTTTGGGAGGTTGGAGAATTTACGTTTCTGAGACTCAAACCCTGACCAGTCATCTCCTAAAAGAAGAGTGGAGACGAAATCTCAAACCCTAGATTTATGTGGTCCCTCTGATCCATCATCTAGTGCGAGGAGTTGCTCCTGACTAGAGATTTAAAGAGCAATATTAGCAACACATTTCCCGTGTCTTGCCTCAAAGGTGGGACCAATTCCACTAATATCAGAGGCTCCCGTTGGATGGGAGGGATAATTGGAGTTAACGGATGGAGGAGGTTTTAGATTCCGGGCCGGAAACTAAGGGCCGAGGGTCATTAGAGAGTTTTTTATCAGATGGGGAGGGCTTCCAATAGAGGACGGTACTTGTGAGAGTGAGTAGGTGTTGTAGCACCCTGGAATGGTATTACTTGAGGACAAACAATTTTGGGAAGGAGGTATATCCCTGGAAAATAGGAGCTCTCAGGAAAGAGGGAGGCTTAATGGTCTAAACCACCCGTTAGACTATATAGCCGGGGCCAAAGAGGTAAGCCTTGAGGGTTACTAGAGAGTCCTCGATCCAGGGTGTTATATTCGGAAAGTGAGATTGAGATAACAAGAGTTAACAACGCTATACTAGAGGTCCTTGGAGTCACAAATGTTATATTCAAGAAGTGACATTGAGCTAAAAGTTACTAAAAGCGCTTTAGAGTCATGATCCTACCATTATTACTCGCCAGTGACATTGAGCTAACAAGAGTTAACAAGCTTTTAATTCATTATATGAGCCAAAAAATAGAAGTCAGCAGTGAATTACTAGGGTTGCAAGTGATTTAGGGTTTTGGAAAACTATAAAGGAAGGGTCAACGACTTAATTCATCATTATACAGATTACGACTTGTCATTGAGAAAAGCGGTGCATCTCAAGAGAGTTAGTTCAGTGTATTCCAAGAGGAAAACACCAGTTAGCTGATTTCGGTGTTCAAAGACACACCTTAGTCACCGGAAATATGACCCTAGTCTTCCATCATTCTTGAGTCTCCCATATTAGGGTGGTAGTATCTTTTGAATTTGCTTATTGTATTGACTACGATCCTTTTGTCTTGATCTAGCCAGTGTTGTTATTCAGTCACAGTCACTTATTTATATTCCGGCTAAGAAACTGCGACTGAATAAAAACACCCGGCTAAGATCCTTTTATCTTCTGATCTAGCCGAGTGTCGTTATTCAGTCACAGTTGCTTATTTATATTCCATTTAAGATCCTTTGTATGTTGATCTAGTGGGTACTATCGGTCGGTATATTAGACCCATTTTGTAATCCATAGAGATACCATAATACAAACTTGCAGTCCTTTGTAGCATTTATTATTTGTATGATCATTTATATGTTGTAAACCTTTGATCCTACACACACACATTGGCATTCCGAGACTAGCCAAGTGGGAACATTACATATATATGAAGCAAATTTACTTCTAGAATCCCATTGCCATCCTGGTTTACCTTTCAAGAGCCAACCAGCGTGATGGTAGACTCATCCGATGATCCATACTAAGTCTGTTGGTCGTATTTATTTATTGCAACATTTTTTCCTTCCTTTCCTCTCTGAACCATTTGATTTCTTCTGGGTGAAATTGCCATCAATTATCATCATTATTCCCTTATTTCTTGCTATGCTTGCAAGAGAGATTCCCTTCCTTCCTTGTCCACAGATTTTCTTTCTTCCCCTTTATTTGCGTCTTTCCTTGAGATGATTCCCCAATCTTAACAACTCATGTTTCCCTACTTCCAATATGTTTCTTGGGCCGAAACCTGCAATCAATAGTAGGTCCAAACATAAATACAATGTTATGAATATGTGAATGTAAACCTCCTATATACTTCATGAGTTTCATCTATGTGTATGCAATGGAATATTCAACATTAATTCCATATTACGAAATTCATTTCACATGTATTCTTGCACTGTTTTTCCCTTTTTTAGTTTAAGATTTTTCCATTCAATTATAGAGGCCTTTCCTTATAACCCAAAGTATAAAACTTCTTTCTAAGTGCAAAAGAAAAAAATCTATTCCATGATGGGAATACATTACCAACTTGCTGCATATGATGAAACTGCAGCTTACTCTGCCACCGGATGAGTGTTGTGCACGGAAGATGATGAAGAAATGTAATTTGATTTAGGTTACCATCATATTTGATTTGTTGCACATTGTAGTAAAATTCCATCTGTCTGACCGAGTTATCAACCCTCAAAACATTGACTTAACCATCATAGATGGGCAATTCAAATTTTACACCAAGCTTAAGTAATGGCATATCATGTTTATGTTTATGGGAATGTTTTTCTTGCAGTGTAAATTCACGGTATGGTGAATAATAAGAATATGATGGATATGAAGGACATGAAGGAGGAGGCTTAGGAGGATCCTCTCATTCTTCACTTTTATCTTGCTTTGGAGGCTAGCTTCCTTGGAAGAGCCCTCTATTTCATTTGAAGTAATCATCATATAAGACCTTCACAATCTCAAACATGGTGAATAAAGTATTTTGAAACTCTATATCATTCTGAAACATTCGTTCTTCAGATGTCATCTTTTTCCTTGAGATGTCCTCTTTCTTTATCCAATCTTAGTATTTCCTTCTACAATATATCCTTCACTATAAATTAGATTTTCCATGGTAATCATACCAAGCTCAAACAATCAACTTTCAACCTTCTCTGATGCCTTGATCAAAATGATCTTTAAAAGATTTGTAGTTGATTTTAAAACATATTATTAAATAACCACTTGGAATTAAGAAAAGAATAAGATCTTAATGGAAGAATATTGCAGCCATCATAAATAGATTTGAATCATAAATTAAGCGAGAAGGAACAAAAAAGAACATATTCATAGAAGCTTGACAGAGTTCGACAAGGTTGTTTATGTCTTTGGGCCTTTGTCTCATTGGGGGTTACTTTTCTTCTTAATATTAAATGTTGCAAATTTACATCAGAAGTATCTCAAAGGATTTCTAATTGGGTCTAGTTCTAATTCTTCTCAACCTCAAAGAATCCCAACACAATTATTGAAACTTAAAAGCTTGGCGTAGCTCAGAAATGGCCTAGGGTTCCTTCCTCGGTAAGCCCTACATGAAAATGGATTGGCTTCATAGATTCCATAGCATTTCTCCTGGCCATAAATACATGCGGACTTTCCAAAACCTCTCTAGTTTATGTATATTATTTTGATTTGGGTTCAACCTCAAATTCCTCCCAAGATTTGTCCTCGGATGGGCTCATATCCCCAATAATCAGGAAAAGTCCACCAAAATCCAGCACAAAAATCCAAAAACAAAATCATATAATAGTTGAAAAATCAAAATTTGTGGAAAATGGCATGATAGCCCCTCTGCATTGGGATATTGGTTGTATGGGGGCACTTCCATGTCAGCCTCAGAACAGGCTTCAAAGCTACATTAATCCCTGGTCTTAAGTTGTTGTTCATATGCATGGCCATTTGGCCATGTCCCAATGTCATCCACACTCCTCCCCTGTGCTAGCTCCTAGTGATCCATGGATTAATATCATAAAAATATTCCATGGACCGAGGATGGTCGATACATTTCACCTATAGTTGGACCATACAATCAGTTCCTGACCTAATCAATGCACAATGGAAACCGTCACCATCCATATCATCCTTCACATCAGTAATAGGTACAACCCATGTATTTGTACCCTAGGCTACCATGTTAGCATCTGTATTGTCAAGTCACCTTTCCAATTAGGCTCCCGTCAACATCCATGGCTTCCACATCACTGTGCCACCTTAGCATCCATACTGCCAGCTATCATCTATACTACCTCGTGTCGGACTGCCATTAGGCCACATCATCATTCCGTACAACCACGTGTCACATCTGTACAATGCCACGTGTCACATCACATTCTAATGCCATGGCGATTTTCATTTAGTCCACATCATCCTCACGAAATTCCAAAATGATGAAATACATGCTCACCTTCTTGTACTCCCATCCTATTTTGACATCATCATGATGTAGGTAAGGTAGAACCTATTGAATTAACAAGGTTATCTTTTTGCATGTTTGGGAAATCTATTAGAACATGATAACTTTCACATACTGTCTTTTTTGCATGTTTGGGAAATCTATTAGAACATGATAACTTTCACATATGATGTCCATTTTCAGAAAACAATATATGGACAAAATCAATGCGACGAGCTTGATGCAATGGTGCTGGTTTCATCTAATTTCAAGAAGTTTGATTGTTAGGCCTTCATGGATCTATTTTGGATCATCTATGGAAAAGAAACAGTCATGCTTCTCAAATTTGTTGTTCCAAGACTCTGGTTCGTCCTAGCAACCCAGATGACCAATGATCAGTCCCTTGAACACCGGTTAGATGAGCTAATGGAGCAAGAGGAAGACTGAATCATGGTCAGTTTCAATCAGGTAGCCAAAAGGGAAAGGTGGCAGGAATTCCACGACCATAACATACGTCAGAAAATTCTCCATCTTTGATCTTTACTATTGTTATATGAAAGAAAATACTTACACCATCCTAGAAAGATACACATGCATTGGTTGGGTCCTTTCCGACTAGTCTATATCAGTGAAGAAGGTTCCTCCAAGGACAATCATTCAAGGTACTAATTAATGGAAACATGTTGAAGGTGTACCTTGGCCCGCAAGTTTCAACCGTCATTTAGCTCCTTATCTCTGTTTTGAATATGGGTAGAATAGGTTTAGCATAGATTGTATAGTAGGTAACGTATCTCATAGTCAACATAATTTACCTTCTCAACAACACAAAATTCACATAAATCATGTAGGTAGACTCAATAGATTGAAATTTAGTGCATATTTTCTAGATTTCCAAATCAGGTTGATATATTGCATTAAGTACATGATCTGTCTTCAATCAGACTAGTCACATGAGTATTGGAGGAGTTTCCTTGTGCTTCAGTTAATCGAAAGAGTAGGAAATCCCATTTGGACAATTTACATATTCCAAGAGTTCATAGTGAGTTATACCACCATAGTATCCAACAAGAATCTCCAATATGGAGGATCTGTAATCTCGATATCCCCATGAGTCACATTTTTCCTCCACTTTCTACTTGTTCTTAAATCCATCCCCTCCATCAAATATTTATTTCTCTCCTTCTTTAGGTTCCTAACCATCTCCCTCTAAATATATCAACCCCTTGACACTCTCACTAGAGTAATTCTCCACACCCCATTCCGTACCACCTCCATCGACAACTTCCTTCATCATTTCATTGGTATTTTCTCAACTCTCTTTCCTTTCTCAAGTTTTTCATTCTCCCCTATCATGGCGTGGCTTAGCAGACTGTCCATACTTTGTTATTTCCACTTTGGTCAAGCAACTCAAGAGCGTACATTCCCATTTTCACATAGATTTTTGGTCTATCACCAATTTCTTGGTAGAGGTCATGTCGGGTAAAATGTATGCACTATTAATTCCAACATTAAATTATCAATTGGGGCTCATAAGATTTGAGGTTCAGGAACAATATGTGCAGTATTGGAGCTAGTCTAGCCTAATATAATGCCGGAAAACACACTTCAATGCAATAAATGAGACAAGTGGCCAGAAAATGAATTCAATTGACATGAAATAAACTAACACCTTAGGTTGAAACCCATTACAAAAAATCCATATCTCATGAGTTAGGCCTTTAATATTCCTTTGGTAATTGAAGATATGGGAAATTAAAGTGCAGGAATCCAAAGTACAATAAATGAAAGCAAGCGGAGGAAAAAACAAATTAAAACAAACTAGATAAAAGGAAAAACAAATAAATATAAATCTAAATTAAAACTACGCAAATAAAATGTCCTCGAAAAGATACACTTAGAAATGAAAGTGAAATCAATGTTGATATATAATTAATTTTGTTTTATATACAAAAATAAATGTGTTAATACGAGATTAATTTTTCTCTATGTACATGAATGAAATCACTCATAATCCTTCTAATGTTACATCACATAATAATGTTACTTTGTACAATATATATATACAACAAATTGTACACATATAATATATATTTTAAAAATATTGAAACAACACAAAATAACAACAATAATAAACATTTTTTTAAATATATAACAAAAATGACCCAACAAAATAACAACAAAAGTAAAAATAAAAAAAACAATATGTAAACCATGTAACTAACACAACTTAACTTTAAAAGTAAATAAAATAAAAAAATAATATATACATAATAAAACAATATATAAACAATGTAACCAACATAACTTAACTTTAAATAACTACATAATAACAATCTCATTACTAACACACTAACATAAATTACACAACTTATATAACAAAACAAACTTATATAACAAAACAAAGTAATAAAACAATATTAATATAATAACTACCTTTCATAAATAACAAAACAATAATAACATGACATTAAGTAACTCACATCACATCACATAACTTACATGATATCAACATTCACAATATAATACTAGCAACAACCATTTTTATGTAAAAAGTGGTTGATATACGTCGATCCGCGTCCTTAATTGAAAAAGGTGGAAAATGGCGCCGATCGGCGTATATCAACCATTTTTTTACATAAAAGTGGTTATTGCTAGTTGACCCGCGGCATGCCTAAAATAACATTAATACATTAATGTATTAAAAACATTAAATATACTAAATTCATTAATATATTAATATATTAAAAAAATTAAATGTATTAAATTCCTTAATACATTAATGTATTAAATGCATTAATCCATTAAATACATTAATGTATACATTAATAAATACATTAATAATGTTTTACTAATATAGTCCCCGAGGTGTAGGAAGTCGGCGACGGAGTGTGTTGTTAAGCCACTCCCCTGCGGGGACAAAAAAATCCAACCATGTTAAGGGTTGGTGTGGCTCAGGCAGGGTGCGATCCCTAGGTGATTTTGACAGCTTAGATGCCCCTGAGTCGCGGTTTCTCAAGCCATAGGTTAATCGCGTAGCCAACAGGTCCCGCACAAATTAACAAAAAAAAAATAAAAATGCTTTACTAATATATTAATGTATTAATTATTAATAATGCTTTAATGTATTAATGTATTAATGCATTAATGTATTAAATGCATTAATGTATTTAATAAATTAATGTATTTAATGGATTAAGTATTGAATACATTAACATACTTAATGCATTAAATACATTAATGTATTTAATACATTTAATGTATTAAATACATTAATGTATTTAATACATTAACTCATTAATATATTAATGGATTAATACATTAATCCATTAAATACATTAATGCAATTTATGCATTAATACATTAAAACATTATTAATAATTAATACAATAATACAGTAGTAAAATATTATTAATACATTAATATAATTAGTAAAACATTATTAATGTATTAATACATTAGTAAATTAGTATTAAGACATTAATATATTAGTAAAGTATTTTTTTTTGTTTGTTAATTTGTGCGGGACCTGTTGGCCACACCAACCCTTAATATGGTTGGATTTTTTGTCCCCGCAGGTTTTGAACCTGTGACTTTAACAACACGGAGTGGCTTAACAACACACTCCGTCACCGACTGTCCTACACCTCGGGAACATATATTAGTAAAGTATTATTAATACATTTAGTAAAACATTATTAATGTATTAATACATTAATATATTAGTAAAACATTTTTAATACATTAATATATTAAATTCATT
>SNQJ01S0001393.1:218007-238670 GCA_010110895.2 Picea sitchensis
TAATTTTTTAATCATATTAAGTAAATGTAAAAAAGTAAACAAGGAAAACATACATATTCATAAATGCAAGGAAGTTATGAAATTAAATCTCATTCATTGATTTGGGACGACGACCAAGAATATGCTAGCATCTTTGATTCTTAACCCTAAAATTAGAATTTGTAATTAAAAGGTTGATTAATTCATCAATTCCAATAGTGAATACGCCTATCGGCGTAAAAATATAACACGATGTCACCGATTTTATACCCAACGAATATAACACATTGCACGAGATGAATATGTCACTTATGTTGTGAAATATATAATAGTGTTGAAACAAAACAAGATGGTGATAAACCCTACGTATATGACACATAAGAGACTCGTTGCAGCGTTAGATTGAGGACGAAGAGTTGCCAGCGTGAAGAGATTAGGGTGACCTGGATGCATGAGGAAAGGAGAGAAGATTTGTAATGTGACAAATGTGCAATCAATTTATGAATTCAATGGACAATCACGTTTTGTACACAAACACAATAGTCAATAGTCAGTTATCGAAGCAAGGAATGAAATACACTGCAATCTGGTGACAAATGTAGGAGAAACAAGCTATTGTTGAAATGTAAAAGACGGACTACAGTGAATTACATTACAAGGGAATAAACTAGAGCAGTCGTGGGCTGAGTTAGCCGACCCTCCCAACTGGCGTCACGCTGCCTAGAAAGCTACAGGATCATGAACAACTCATGTCTCAACCAATTCTGAAGAGTACCAGCATATTATTGCATTTAAATAATTCTCAAAGATACAACGTCCAGATAGCACAACTCTAGCACTTGGATCGATAATAAACTCGTAATTGGATGCTCTATTACAATGATAAAACATAATCCCCCTCCCTATCATTGCTACCCAATTTATATAAGATCTACTCAAGCTAATTCAAGGACTAATTAATGGATTCCGTGAATAGTTGGGTTAGGCATAACAAACTACAATTATTTGGAGGTTACGATTCATGATATTTGCACTTACAGTTTATTTTTTCAAATATTACATATAAACTGTATCTTATTTTCTTTGGAATTCACTTGACTTCAATCTTTAACCAATGGTTAGAATATTTGCAGATCTGGGAGCATACTTATCATTTTATAAATCTGGACATTTTTTTTTTATGGTGATTTCAAATCTGGACACATCCTAAAATTTTTGCAAATACCAATGAAGGAACTAGAAATAACTCCTCAATCGTTCCTTTGTTTGGAAAACAACCCATGTGAGAACTAAATTTCCATGCTATAAACAATGCATAATCCCCCTCCCTATCATTGTTACCCAATTTATATAAGATCTACTCAAGCTAATTCAAGGACTAATTAATGGATTCCGTGAATAGTTGGGTTAGGCATAACAAACTACTATTATTTGGAGGTTACGATTCATGATATTTGCACTTACAATTTATTTTTTCAAATATTACATACAAACTGTATCTTATTTTCTTTGGAACTCACTTGACTTCAATTTCTCTGGGAGCATACTTATCATTTTATAAATCTATAAATCTGGACATTTTTTTCATGGTGATTTCAAATCTGGACACATCCTGAATTTTTTGCAAATACCAATTAAGGAACTAGAAATAACTCCTCAATCGTTCCTTTTTTGAAAAACAACCCATGTGAGAACTAAATTTCCATGCTATAAACAATGGTTAGGGCCCTTGGACTTATCCCTAATGCATAACATCTCAAATTGGGGTCCATATGTCACTCATAGATTAAAGATTCACTTGTAAGAAATGTGTGGTGGTTTGGGATCATCTTTATGCTCCATGAAACCTAAAAACATAATTCATATACTAATAAGTTACATTTGAAAAGTTAATCATAATTAAGGTCCCAAAATCTATTTATAGTGGAAACAACATAGAAATATCGTTATATCCCACTCATAAATAAAATATCCATTCTAGAGGGAATGTGTGGCGGCTAGGGCCCTATGGATGGCCCATGATTACTTAAAACATATGTTAAGGCCTAAGATTTTGATTTCTTTCTTTGGACCATATTATATTCACTAAGATCCATCGTCGAGATTTTGATTTCTTTCTTTGGACCATATTATATTCACTAAGATCTATCCTCGAGATTTTGATTTTTTTTTTCTTTGGATCATATTATATGCACTAAAATCCATCCTCGGTCTTAGGAGAACAATTTTTTTTTTCATGGTATATAAGGTGGTTTGGAGCCATCTCCTTACCCCATTATCCATCCTTGGTCCAAACAATTTCAAAATATTTCATTTATCTTTATAAGGTGGTTTGGAGCCATCTCCTTACCCCATTATCCATCCTTGGTCCAAACAATTTCAAAATATTTCATTTATCTTTCTTATAGGAAAACAATTTTTTTTGCATGGTATATGAGGTGGTTTGGAGCCATGTGCTTACCCCATTATCCCTAAAAAAAAAAAACATGTTTTACAACATTTGACAATATTTTTCATCCATAGGACAATAGTCTCATTCCCTGCTTGTATTAATAGTGTAATCTAAGAAGCTTCAACAACTAGGTAATCGAAGTGAACCCAATTACACTACCATAAGAAATATTTAAATATGAATAACATGAAGCTTCAACAACTAAGTAATCGAGGTGAACCCAATTACCAATGAAATATTTAATGTCTAGTTAAGAGAATACAAAGCATCTCATTTCTATTTATTTTGTATTATTTTTATGTTGATAGGCGTTCTTCTATTGGAATCTATGGTTTAATGAGCCTTTTAATTACAAATTTCAATCTTATGATCTACAATGAAAGATGATGGCATATTCTTTGTCTTACAGTCAAATCAATAAATGATATTTAATGTTCTTAACTTCCTTGCATTTATCAATGTATACATTTCATTGTTTACTTTTTCACATTTACTTAATATGATTAAAAAATTACTGCACTACTCACTGATTACCACATTTAATAATTAATCTGTATATTTCCATTGATTGCCGCGTTACGTTTAATAATTAATACGTATACTTCATTGCCACTACCAATTTTTTATGGACGTGAAGGGTTTCCAAGTTTGGAATTCCAATTAACGAAGCCGTGGTTAAGCTGGACAAATGTTGCATGCGAGTTCAATCTTCAATCTTTGGAACCATTAACTTAACAATTAACAATATATGATAATTTCGATCGTTTCTCCTCAAGAGGGTTGTGAGTAGTAGGATTCTATCAATTAATAGCAATCTTTTCAATTAACACGCAGGTTAGAGAGTCTATGTTTGAAAGCTTCATGCTTGGATTCTAGAGATTGTTTTCTTTTATAAAATCCTAACCCTCGGCATTGCAGGTTCTGTTCTATTCTAGACATGATTTTCTTTTATAAAATCCTAACCCTTGACATCGCAGGTTCTGTTCTGTTTTAGACATGATTTTCTTTTATAAAATCCTAACACTCAGCATTGCAGGTTCTGTTCCGTTCCCATCTGAGGTGTTCCTATCTGAGGTTTCCACACATGATGAAATAGAAGTTTCGATCAATTTCAATAAGCAGAGATTATGTCTCTAAGCTGAGGTCTAGTATGTTCTGTTGTTCATCTTTTCAACATGATGATCAATGCTCTATCCCATTAATTGTAGGTTTCAATTCGAGTTCCATTTTACTGTTATTTTTTTCTTAGATATGCCCTCTCAAGCTCTAGAAACCCTAATCCTTTTATTCCAACAATTTCCCCTAATTTCTTCAGCATGGCCATGAGGGTTTGTTTCTTTTCCGATATAGAATTTCTATATGAATGATAATGTGATTTCATTATTAATTATTTAATTGGGTGGGCTACATCCCATAATGTCATTAGGTTCTATTGATGGTTGACCCAAATAACGTCTGACTTTTCTTGCACTGATGCAGTTGATTCTGTACCTGATTTATAGAAAGGGAAATCCCAAGGGAGAAGTAACTCAAAACAGATTACACACGGATATGAACTCTTGATCAAAACATTGATGTCTCGCAAAATGTTCGTTGATTAATAAAAGACTGGGTCTATCACAATGTATTCATTTAGTAACAAATTTGTTATACAAGCAGATGTAAGCAGTGAACATCCATGAATTTTGAAGGTTGTAGCTTTGGTTTGCAATGGTAGCTGAAATGATCACACCTGTAAATATACAATCGCATTTTCATTGCGTTGGAGTTTAATCGGGTCGATTCTCAATCACCAAATTTGGTTGAGAGTTGGAAGGAATATGCATCGATCCTTATTTTTGGATGAGAATTATCTCGGTTTCTTTTTCAATTATTTACTATTTGTTTGTGAGTGCAAAATCTAATAGTTGTTTGTATGTATTTTTACAATAACACAAACAATTATTGAGAACGATAATAATACCATAATACAAATAATTATTCTATTTCTACAGTAATATAAATAATAATATATAATGGAAAATGATGAAATGAGTTATTTTGCATATAACATTATTGATAATGACAATAATATAATAATACAAACAATTATTGTATTTCTACAATAATACAAATAATATATAATTGACAATACATTTTCATTCAGTTTCTGAAGTTTAACTGTACATTTTCATTGCGTTTATGGAGTTTGATGGGGCCTATTCTCAATCACCAAATTTGGTTGACCATTGGAAGGAATAAGCATGATCCTTATTTCTCGATGAAAATTATATTTGTTTATTTTTCAATTATTTACTATTTGTTTGTGAGTGCAAAATGTAATAGTTGTTTGTTTGTATTTATACAATAATACAAACAATTATTGAAAATAATAATAATACAATATTACAAAGGATTATTGTATTTTTACAGTAATACAAATAATAATATCTAATGGACAATGATGAAATGAGTTATTTTGCATATAACAATTATTGACAATCATAATAATACAAAAATGCAAACAATTATTGCATTTTTGCATTTTTACAGTTATACAAATAATGATATATAATTGATAATGATGAAATGAGTTTTTTCACATATAAGAATTATGGAAAATGATAATAATACAATAATACAAACAATTATTATATTTCTACAATAATACAAATAATAATACATAATTGAAAATGATTAAATGAGTTAGTTTGCATATATTGAAATAAAATATATAAGTTAAGATATATGAGTTATGATTATTAAGGTTAAGGTTGATTAATGTAGTTATTATTAATATAAAGGGTATTAGTTATTATTAATTAATAATAAAAATAATAATAATTGTTAATATTATTAATAATTTTTTTAATTGACAACTATGAAATGAGTTGCTTTGCATATTGAAATAAAATATACAAGTCACAATATATGAATTAAAATATATAAGTTAATATATATATGAGTTATGATTATTAGGGTTAGGGTTGATTAATGTAGTTATTATTAATATAAAAGCTATTAGTTATGTTAGTTATTATTAGTTAATAATAATAATAATTCTAATTGTCAATATTATTAATAATATTTTGTATTAGTAGATGATTTAGCATATGAGGATAAGTGGTCGGATCGGAGATGTTGGCGGACGAGGGAAAATGGATGAACTGAGGAAACCCTAACCCTATAGACGCCGATGACAGCTGCTCACAGCCAAGGCTCCTGCGCGACGACCGCTCAGCAGCAAAACTAAGTCGCGGCCTCCACTGACACACCACAATGGGAACGGAGGGGGGGGCGCAACCCCCCTCATACAGGAACGTCACTGCGAATGACCGATCTGGCAATCGAGCGAAGCGACTGGCATTTGAGCCACCCCAGCAAGTTCACGAACAACTATTGGCTAGAGAGCACGACCTCAGGAAGGAAATGGAAACAAAAGCTGGAACCTCCCAGGTCAAGCCGCACCGAGGATGGGAACCCGGTAAGTGCATACCCCAAATGGAAAAAGCACCGAGATATCTTATTAGCTCAACTAGAGTAGGAGAACACACTGAATTTATGCGAGAACATACCCTTATAGGAAAGTTCCTGGGGCTCTGGCCTACAGAACGGGATCTCCATAAATGGATCAAGCACTGGTGGAATCCCAAAGGGGAATACGAAGTCCAACTCAGCTCCAAAGGTTTTTTTACAATCATTCTATACAACCTAGAGGATAAAGATCGGATATTCGAAAATGGGCCATATTTCTTCAACTCAGTCGGGCTATTCCTACGTTTCTAGACTGAAAGATTCAGCCATGATAAAGAAGACTTCACCATGGCCCCAGTGTGGATCCTCTTATACTCCTTACCGCAAGAGTTCTGGCTGGAAGAGATTTTAATGGGCATAGGAAATACCCTGGGCCAATATGTAAAAGCCTCAGAGGCAACCAGACAAAGAAAATACACTTCCTATGCCAGGATCTGCGTCTACATGAACATCTCCAAAGCACTTCCCGGCACGGTGACTCTAGAGTACCAAGACGAGGACTGGCAACAAACTATGGACTACGAGCACATTCCCTTCCGATGCAGAAGATGTCACGAGCACGACCACCTCTACAGAGATTGCCCCCTTATCAAAATAGTCGCCAAAGCAAGCGAGCACACACAGAAGGATGGCTTCACCACGGTGGCATCAAAGAAGCGAAACCCACCAAGGAGGCAAAACCAAGGTCAAAAGCAAAATATCATTACAAGAAACTCCTATGAGATCCTGAATCAACTGCCAAAGGAGGAGGAAATCCAAGATCCACACAAAAGCCTGCAACAATCACATGAAAGTCCTGCAAAACCAACCCCCCCGCCCCAAATCCACGAAATACACACAGAGGATAGGGGAGAAGGAGATGGGGACACCCCAATGCAGCTAGACGAAAGAGATCTCGCAGGCATAGATCTGGAGAAGCTGGAAGAGGCCCTGAATCAAAAGGATCTGCAAACCCTCCCTGAAGAACAACTGCGCAAGGTGCACAAAGTATTTCTCAACTCCTCCGCGGGATCCACATCACGGCTGGGCATAGCCACGGGCTCACACTCTGGCTCAAAGAGAATCCTTCGGGAGAACAAGAGAAGATGCCTCAAAATAGTGCAACAACTTATCAGAGAAGCAGGTAACCTTATGATAAACTCTGGATAGATCCATAAGATCTCGGAGGTCTACCTCCAAACACCACCACCAACCCAATGATGAAGATCCTCACTTGGAACATTAGAGGACTCAATGGTAGGTCCAAACAAGGGACCCTCCGAGATTGCATAAAAACAGAGAACCCAGATATCCTATTACTACAAGAAACCAAAAGCGCAGGTGCAGAAGCTGAAACCATCTTTTAGCGAATCTAGCGAGATTGTAACTACATATCAATAGACTCTGAAGGCACCTCTGGAGGATTGGCCATCCTCTGGAATCCCTCCAGCATCAACATCTACAACCCTTTTTCAACAGTAGGCACAATAACGACGCATTTCGAGGTCATTGGCTCGAACCAGGAGGGAGTCATTACGAATGTTTATGGCCCCCACAATCAACAAGATAAATATAAACTTATGCAGAGACTTGAACTCATTAAATCCCTGGCGCCCACCCGTAACTGGATCCTAGGAGGAGACTTCAACATGATCCTTTCGCTAGAGGAAAAAACAGGAGGTAACAAGAAGCTGGAGCAAGACAACGGTAAGTTCAAAACCCTCATTGATCACCTTAAGCTAGTAGATATAGAAAATAGCAATGGCACCTTCACTTGGTCGAATCGCAGATTAGGCAGCCAACACATCGCTTGCCGTCTGGACCGCTTCTTGGTCACTGAGGAACTAATGGAGTCTGGCTCCCATCTAGAAAGCCTCATCCTGCCAAGAGCTGGTTCCGATCATTGGCCACTGGCCCTCAACATAAATAATGAAGATACACCCAAATTCAAGCCATTTCACATTAAAAAAATTTGGCTGCTACATCGAGACTTCCAACACATAGCCAAGGCCTGGTGGGCGCAGGCAGAAATAGATCATGGCTCAAGCATGTACAAATTTTAGCAAAGACTCAAGAACTTCAAGTTGTTGCTGAAACAATGGAACAAGACTAGTTTTCGAGACATTTTCCATAGCATTCGAGTCATAGAAAGCCAGCTGGAGGAGATTCAGAAAACCTTTATCTCTGGGTCTAGAACCACCGACTTAATGAAAGAGGAGGAGACTCTCTAAGTGCAACTGGAAGAAAGAAGGAAGCATGAGGAAATTCTTTGGAAACAAAAATCTCAAGTACAATGGCTCAAGGAAGGGGAGCGAAACACCAAATTCTTTCACAGAACAGCGATGCACCGTCGTCATGTCAACAGGATCACCCATTTGGAAGATGGCCAAGGCAACATAGTCAGAGAACACCCCAAAATAGAAGTAGAGCTAATCAACTTCTATCATGACCTCCTAACAGAAACCCAGGAGGACAGAACAGAAGCCATAAAAAGAATCACTAGACACATACCTGCCTTAGTCACCCCGGAGCAAAATGCTGCTCTAGCAAGGCCTATAACCCAGGAGGAAGTGGACTAGGCAGTAAAAGATATGCCCCCAGGCAAGGCCCCGGGACCGGATGGGTTCACCACCGACTTCTTCCATCACTGTTGGGATCTGATCAGAAGAGACGTATGGGAAGTTGTTGAGGAATCGCGAGCTTCAGGTGTGGTTCTTCAGGCCCTTAATGCGACCTTCCTAACCCTCATTCTGAAAGAAGAGTGGGTCACCAACCCCAAGCATTTCAGGCCCATAGCCCTCTGCAATGTTGTCTACAAAATTATCACGAAAGTTATAGCTAACAAGATGAAACCCATCCTGACTCACGTCATCTCCAAGGAATAGGCTAGATATGTAGAAGGGAGGAAAATCATGGACAGCGTCATTTTGGCTCATGAAGTCATCCACTCTCTCAAAACTTCCAAAACTCCAGGTATGGTAATAAAGCTGGACCTTTCCAAAGCTTTTGATAGAGCCAGTTGGCAATATCTCAAAGCCATCCTTGAATCCTTTGGTTTCGATCAGGGCTGGGTCAAATGGATCCTTAACCTCATCTCTTCCACCTTCTTCTCTATCATGGTTAATGGCGTCCCATCCAGGCCCTTCTCACCCTCCCATGGCATCCGTCAGGGAGACCCCCTTTCTCCCTTCCTGTTCGTTCTCATGGTGGAAGGCCTAGGCATATCCATCAAGGCGACACTCACAGATGGCTCCCTCAAAGGCCTACCTCTCCACAATCTTCAGCCAGCCCTCTCCCACAGCCAAGTTGTAGATGACACTCTCCTTCTGAACTCCCCCATGGTCCGGGAGGCCAATACACTCAACTCCATCCTCTTCGACTTCACGAAAGCATCTAGCATGTCTCTAAACTTGGACAAGTCCAAGCTCTACTTTTTCAATACTCCTGTCCCTGTTCAAACACATATCTCTAGACTCCTAGGCATACCGAGGAGCTCCCTTCTGTCCAACTACCTAGGTGTCCCCCTCATGGGCGCGGCTGCCAGATCTATCTCCTGGGATAGCCTTCTCCTCTCCATCTCCAACCGACTAAGAAATTGGACCTTCAGGCCCCTCAATATTGCCTCCCGACTAGTCCTTCTAAAATCAGTCTTGCAGGCCCTTCCCACCTATCTCTTCTCAGTCATAGCCACCCCCAAACATGTTATCAAAGCCATAAAGAACCTTCAACGCAATTTCCTCTGGCACAGACATCAACCAAACAAGAAATGGGTGTTGGTGAGCTGGGACAAAACTTGCATGCCAAAAAGTCAAGGAGGACTAGGCCTAAGGGACCCGGGGAAACTCAGTCAAGTCATGGGAGCCAAAATCTGGTGGCGTTGGCTAAAAACTCCTACAGCGGCCTGGGCACAAATCTGGAAGCACAAATATGCCCCCCTAACGCCTGACAATCAACTGATCAGGCATAACTCCAGAACACAAGGGTCCAACATATGGAACATCGCTTGGAAACACCGCACTCTGGTACAGAACCATGCCTTCTGCGAGGTTAGAGATGGAGTGAGTGCCTTGTTCTGGCACGACTCCTGGCAGCAATTCAAACCCCTGAATGAAATAGAAGACCTAGTCACCCTTAGAGGAGCTATTGATACGCATGCCTCCTTAAAGGTCAAAGATCTTTGGAAACCTCACGGGCAGCACCTCCACTGGCGTCAATGGAAAACCTCTCACCAAGAACTCGGAGTCCCAGAGAATCTCAACTTAGAAGGATGGCACACCCAAGCCAACCGACGGAAAATTTCTACAAGAGAAGGGCCGGACATCTTGCGATGGGGATACTCCACAGCTGGGACCTTCACAATAAAGGAAGCCTACTCCATACATAGCTACCCCCAAGGTGAAGTTAAAGAGCCCATTTGGAGCAAAGTCTGGAACTCTGCCCTCTAGCCTAAGGTCTCCACCTTCCTGTGGCTGGTGGTGCACAATATGGCTTTAACCTGGGATAATCTCAGGAAAAGGGGCTTCGTGGGGCCTTCCCTCTGTGTACTATGCTATCAACAAGAAGAAACCAAAGAAAATCTCTTCAATGGGTGCCGGTACAACCAAACTGTATGGGATCAAAGCGCGCAAATCATGAGCAAGTCTAGTCAACATCGGAACAACATCAATGATACAATAGAGCACTGGGACCGCCTCTCCTACAAAAGCGCGATCCTAAACCACATCTAGAAGCTTCTACTAGGATTTAGACTCTGGCAGCTCTGGAATGAAAGGAACAGAAGAATTTTCCACTCACAGGCCTCCTTGCTAGAGGTCACATGGAAAACAATCAACTCACTAATCAAGGAAACAGTCAGGAGCAAATCCTGGAAAGAGGAAGACCTCAGGTGCACTCTCGAAGAACATTGTATTCTCCAACATTGGCAGCCCATCCCAATTAATCTCTCAATCCCGAGGATAAGCAAACCTCCTCAGCCCAGCCCAATCACTTGGTCCCCCCCCCATGCCCAATTCATCAAAATCAACTTTGATGGAGCTGCCAAAGGTAACCAGGGAACAGCAGGATGGGGAGCAGTGATTTGAGATTCTGAAGGAAAGATCCTGGGACTGTTAGCAGGCTTCCTAGGGGAAACAACAAACAATGTCACAGAACTAACAGGCTTACTGAGAAGCCTACAAGCAGTAATCAATAAAGGCTACTGCAACATAGTCCTGGAAGGAGACTCACAAGTCATCATCCATTTAATCACCAAGATTCTAAATGGGAGCCTCCCTTCAAAGATCTCACCGAGCTGGCGACTCTCAGGACTGCTAGAAGATTTCATATGCCTCCTCACACCCACTCTCATCATCATACCTTCACATGTGAAGCGAGATGAAAATAGAGTAGCAGATTGTCTAGCAAACGAAGCAGCCGAAAGAGAAGTTGATTACTCCTGCTGGATGGACCGCGTCTCAGAATGCCCAGACATCTTCACCAGGTGCCAAACCTTAGCCAACAGAGACCTCCCACCCCCGGATGGGGTGACACGATGACAACAGGGGATAAGTGGGCTGCCACCGGGACGCTCTATTAATGCATCAATCGACGAGCGCCCTTCTGCCATTAATTAGCCATGGGTTGCACCAGTCACCTCCGTTCGGCGAGCCCTCTCGCACGAGGGAACTATACCAGTCTGCAGAGCACCCAACACCAAGCCTTAATGGCTATGGCGGTCATGGTATCATTGCACATTATCATAGGGATGAATCGTGAAGAGAGACATTGGCTCTTCGCGCTGCTTACTCTACCAGCGCATCTGCAGCAAACTCCGTTCGAGTAGAGACTCAGAGCCCCGCAGAAGCTAGGAAGAAGAGAGGCCAATCCGATAGGAACTCCGACCCCTTATAGGGTCTCCACAATGCCAAGACTAAGAGGGAAATCACGCAGAGGGGCCGCTTGGTATAGGGCTGAGTCCCGACGCCAGCGATAACGGAAATTTGAACAGGTGCTTGCCATAGCGTCCACCCGACGCAGAAGGCAACCACGGACACCTCCCATGGTGTACGTCGAATAAATCAGTTTGGAGGAAGCTATGTAGAGCCACCCCTCAGTTGCACTATGAATGGAAAGCAAGCCCCCTCCCGGGGACACCCTGCAGAACCTGAGAGCCGACAACTTGGAGGACCTCTTCCCAACTTGTATCGTGGAGGAGGAAACCCCTCTCAACGGCACCACAGGAATGGAGACGCCACCAGGACTGTCGACCAGAGTAGAGACGAACTCCATGCAACAAGCACCTGACGTCAGTGGTGGGCTGGAACAACCATCCTCCATAGAACCATGGCACCTTCCACTCATCTTCGAGCTCAGGAGTCTAATGGATGACCAAATTTTTCGCCTTGCCAGGATCGACTAAAGGTTGGACATGCTCTTTGCGGCCCACTCCAAGAATCTTCCACAGCGGCAATGTCTGACGTGTGTGCAGACGTAATCGCTTCCAGCAGGCTGGCGACAACAGAGGAGCGAGAGTAAGTGCACGGGCAAATCGATTCACTGAAGCTTCTGGTTAGAAATATCTCTGATGTTCTAGTTCAGTTAGTTTGCACAGTTTCTTTACACCTAGTTATGGCACACTTTTTAAAACTTATCAGTATAATAGCCCTGGTTTCCTTTGGGCAGGGCATTTTCATGTATATTTTGGTTACAGAGACACACCTGGCACATGATATCTAGCTGTCCCAGTTTCCTGTGCAGGCGGGACAGTTGGTATCATACACAATTACTATATGATCTTTTTGCTATCATAATAGGATCTACCCCTTTTTATTTTAAAAATAAATAAATAATATTTTGTATTAGTAACCACATTAATATATAATAATAGTTTATAATATTTATAAACAAAGTATTAACAATACTTTATTAATTAGTCATTATTATTAGTCATAATTATATTTATTAAAAATATTATTATTATACATAATATAGTAATAATAAATAATAATTAATAATGATAATTATTAACTATATTATTAGTGATTATTATTAATTGTTATTAATATTTTAATTAGGTATATCATACCATGGTTACTTTAAGGATATGTATGTATAATATACATACACGTTATACAATAATTATTAATTAATCATATTAATTAACCATGTCAATAATAGTTTGCTAATAATATATTAAGGTCAATTATTAGGGTTACAATTATAAGACTTCTCTTTATTTTAATGGTTTGGGAATATGCTTTAAATCTTAGGTTGAATTTATTATTTTCAATATATTGGCTTTAATGAAATTTTTCTATATATGGGAGACTTGCTTTGTTAATTCTCCCACCTATGATAAATAAAACCAATGAAAAATATATAACAATGATATATATGGGTGTATAATGGTGATAGTTTGTATCATGGTACAATGTATAAACTCATAGCTTGTATAAAACAAGTTGATTTCCTTCATAAATCATCATTTGTAATGTATAAATCAAATATATTTGTTATGAATTTCCTTAGAATAATATAACTCATCGCTTGAAAAGTTCTAAATGATTTTCTATCAATGCTATGATGAAAAGTATAAATTATTAAATGATTTTCTATGAATGTCCTTAGAACCAATATAAAGCTAACAAATTTACTGTCAATGTCCTTAGAACAAGCATAATTCACCATCTACAAATTTAAAGTTGATTTGTTATCAATGTCATGAGAACAAGTATGATTCTAAGTTTCCTTCTATGTACTACAAACAAAAACGGATGGTGCAACATGACGAACATAGTAATGTTGCAATGTGACGCAATATGATGAACATATAATGTTGCAATGTGATGCAATATGTTGAACATATTATGTTGCACGAACATTTAATTTGTTGCAATGTGACACAAATGTTGCAACACATATTGTGTTGCGATGTGACGAACATATAATGTTGCAATGTGACACAAATATCATGCCATCGCAATGTGATGCAAATATTCTTTCATCACAATGTGACACAAATATCATGTCATCACAATGCGATGACCATAGCATTGCCATCGCAATGTGACAAACATAGCATTGTTTTCACATTGTGACGAACAAGGCCACCTCATCCTAATGTGATGAAAATATCATGTCATCGTAATGTGATGCAAATATCATGAGATAGAAATGCGACGACTATATCCTTGTCATCGTATTGTGACGAATATGGCCTCCTCGTCACAATGTGACAAATATCAAATAGATTTACTGTCAATGTCATTAGAACAAGTATAATTCACCATATACAAATTTAAGATTGATTTGTTATAAATGTCATGAGAACAAGTACGATTCTAAGTTTCCTTCTATGTACTACAAACAAAAGCGGATGTTGCAACATGACAAACATAGTAATGTTGCAATGTGACACAATATGATCAACATGTTATGTTTCATGAACATTTAATGTGTTGCAATGTAACAAACATGTTCCAATGTGACGCAAATGTTGCAACACATAATGTGTTGCAATGTGACAAACATATAATGTTACAATGTGAGGTAAATATCATGTCATCACAATGTGATGCAAATATAGCCTTGTTGTCACATTGTGACGAACATGGCCTTCTCATCATAATGCAATGCAAATATGATGTCATCGCAATGTGACACAAATATCATGTGATAGCAATGCGGTGATTATATCATTGTCGTCTTATTGCGACGAACATGGCCTCATCAAAATGTGATGCAAATATCATGTCGTCGAAATGTGACGCAAATATCATGTCATCGCAATATGATGAAAATATCGAGTTAGCTTGTCCCAATGTCACACAAATATCATATCGTCGCAATGCAACAACCATAACCTTCTTGTCGCAATGTGATGAACATAACATTGACCCAATTAATGCATTAAGGCTATGTTCAACCTATGCTATTTACTAAGGCTATGTTTGACCTAAGCTATATAATAAGGTTATGTATTAATACTTTATTGATGTATTGGTACGGTCATTAAGGTCATAATAATTGATTACTAAGGTCATAAAGTCAATGTATTACTACTTTATTAATGTATTAGTAAAATATATTAGTATATTAGTGTATTAATACTTTAGCAATGTATTAATAAATTAATACAATACATAATTAAAGTATCAATTAATTAACAAGTTACATTATACATTAATGAAAATTAATACTTTAATTTATAAATTACATTAATTTGATGATGCATTATTTATGTATTAGTACTTTAATAATGTATTACTATTTTATTAGTTTTTTAATGTATTAATTAATACTTTAGCAATGTATTATTTAATGTATTAATGTATTAATACTTTAGCAATGTATTAATGTAATAATTAATTAATACTTAACAATATAAATTAATGTATTAATGTCATTCGTAGTGGTGGTCATGTCTAGCCATGATCTTCTACAGACAACAATTGTCAAACATGGCTAACCATTGTGGACCGTGCTCAACCAAGGTCAACCATAGTGAAGGTCATGCATAGTGAAGTTCTAGGGAAGTTAAAAATGGTCATGTTCAACAAAATTTAACATTGGTCATGGTCAACCATAGTGAACCATGGCCATTTCCAATTAATGTAATAATACTTTAATAATGTATTATAAATGCATCGTCCCAATTACAAACATAGTAATGTTGCAATGTGATGAACATAGTAGCATCACAATTTGAACAACATAGTAATGTCCCATTGTGTAAAACATAACCTTATCATTCCAATGCATCAAACATAGCCCCACCATCACAATGTCATCAACATGCCTTATCATCACACTATGATGAATATATCCTTGTTGTTGCAATCTCATGAACATAACCTCGTCATCGCAATATGACGCAAATATCCTACCCTCGTAATGTGATACAAATATCCTGTCATCACAATGTGATGAACATAGCCTTGTTGTCACGATGTGTTGAACATAGCCTTCTCTTTTCAATGTGACGAACATAGCCTCGTCGTCGCAATGTGATGAACATTGCCTTATCATTGCACCATTGCAAATAAAGCCTTATTATCATAGTGTGAAGAGCATAGCCCTATCATCACAATGTGAATAATATATCTTTATCGTCGCACTACGACGAAGATATCCTGCAATGTGATGAACATAGCGTTGTCATCCCAATGTGATGAAAACATTATGTTCTCACAATACAATGAAAATATCCTATCGTCAGAATGTGATGAACATAGCCTTATTTTTGCTATATGTCAAACATAGCCTTGTCGTTTCTATGTCCCAAACATACCCTTGTCATTGCAATGTCACAATCATAGCCTTGTCATTGCAGTGTGATAAACATTTCCCTGTTATCACAATTTCATGAACATAGTCTTCTCATCTCTATCTGATGAACATATCTTTGTCATGGCAATGCGATGAACATAGCCTCGTCATCGCAATGTGACAAAAATTTCATGTTGTCGCAATGTAATGCAAATATCATGTTGTCACAATCTGATGCAAATATCCTATCTTTGCAATGTGAGGACCATAGTCTTATCATGGCGATGTGATGAACATAGCCATGTCTTCACATTGTGATGAACATGGCTTGCTCGTTACATTGTGACTCAAATATCATTCCATCACAATGTGACGCAAATATCATGTCATCGCAATATGATGCAAATATCGTGTCGCTGCAATGTGACGAAAATATCATGTCGTCACTATGCGATGAACATAGCCTTCTAGACACAATGTAACGAACATATCCATGTAATTGTATTATGATGAACATATCCCCCTCATCCCAAAGTGAAGGAAATATCTTGTCGTCACAATATGATGTAGATATCATGCCATCGCAATGTCACGCAAATATCTTGCCATCGCAATCTGACGAACATAGCCTCGTGATGACAAGGCTATGAACTCATTTAATTTATACAAGCCCATTATACATTTATGGAAATTAATACTTTAATTTATACATTAATACACCATTAATTTATATACATTATTACATTAATATAAGATATTAATGTATTACAATAATACATTAATATAAGATATTAATGTATTACATTAATATGTTATAATGATATATTAGTGTAAAGTAATAATTAATTAACACATTAATGGTCATCCCCAAGGCATGTCATCAGAATGTGACGCAAATATCATGTCCTTGAAATGTGATGCAAATATCATGTCATCGCAATATGATGAAAATATCTTGTCCGCTTGTCCCATTGTCACACAAATATCATATCGTCGCAATGCAACGACCATAGCCTTCTTGTCGCATTGCGACGAACATAACATCGACCCAATTAATGCATTAAGGCTATTTTCAACCTAGGCTATTTACTAAATCTATGTTCGACCTATGCTATTTAATAAGGCTATGTATTAATACTTTATTAATGTATTAGTATGGTCATTAAGGTCCTAATAATGTATTACTAAGGTCAGCAAAGTCAATGTTTTACTACTTTATTAATGTATTATTAAAATGTATTAGTGTATTCATGTATTAATACATTATAAGTCAATTAATATGTTACATTTTTTATTTTTTTTAAGGTCACGGCCAAGCCAGACACCAAACTGGTGTATGAGACCCCCTTGTTTGTGGGACAAGGGACCCCAAACAATAAATGTAAATAATACTTTAATTTATGCATTAACAAACCATTAATTTATATACATTAATACATTAATAAGTTATAATGATATATTAGTGTAAATTAATAATTAGTTAATGCATTAATGGTCATCCCAAGGCATGTTGGCTCGTTAACCAACAAGAAACACTTTATAAAGGCGAAAAATGGTGCCCATTTGCCTATATCAACCACTTTTATAAAGTGGTTGTATTTTAAATTATTAATTCTATTTTTGGAAAGTTTAATATATGAATGATTTATTAATGTATTTATTAATATGATTTTTAATGTATGGACGCTTTATTAATCTATTAAATTAATATATTTTAATACTTTATTAATTTTTTTCATAATTTATAAATGTATTTATTATTTAACTAATGCTTTAATGATTAATGTAATAATCTATTATTATTGTTAATGTATTTCTTCATTAATATAATAGTGTAGTAGTTTAATGTTTGTTTTTATGTAATATATATTTTTTTAACTTTGTCAATTTACTAATGTTTTAATTTATTTATACTCTAACTAACTTTTTGATGTTTTGATTTATTTATACTCTAACTAACTTTTTAATGTATAATGTAGTAATGTATAAATTAATTAATACAATATATTAATAAGGTATTTATTAATTAATATGTTACGTTTATACATTATATATTAATGTATTGATAGTTACTTTATAAAATGTATTCATCATCTTTATACATAATATGAACATAATAATGTATTTTTCTATTATGATTAATAACATAATAATATATTTTTCTATTATTATATTAGTTAATTAATTAATTATATATTTATTAATTAATACTGTATTACTTTAATACATTTATGTAATATTTTATCAATGATCAATATATTTATGATGATGATGATGATGATTATTAACGTCCACTAAGATTGAATTGGTCTATTGGACTTTAAGAGGGTAAGTGATTACTTGTGATTCTTTCGAATTTTGTTTTTGTGCTCGAAAAGCATTAAGAGAAGATTTCCAAGATCACCATACTTTTGTTGAGTTAAGATGTTAGGAAGGTTGGTAGTGTGATAAATATTTTGAAAATGAGATCTAATGTGGGTATAGGCTGGACAATATAAGAGAAAGTGATTTTCATCTTCAACCTTCTTAGTGTCACAAAGGTGACACACTCTTTCATCCCATGGCGTTTTAGGAATTGACCGACGCCGAGTTTCACTATGGAGCTCGTGAGAATTTGTTCTTATCTTAACAATGCTTATTTTTTTCTTTACACTTGGCAAAACATATAGATAGTTTTGATCTTCTAGATTATGGTTGATTACATCTTTATAATACATTAATTTTCTTTTTCCCTCTAACTCTTTATCACACCACATTTTCTCTTTAAATTTTGATTTGACGTTTTTTTTAATAGTATTTTTTTTTCTGCAAAATGGTTTCTTCCATGATTCCCCAATAGTTTAGCCAAGACCGAGCGTCTTTATTACATCCTCTCTTGAGTCGATGGTGGTTATGACTTGATTTTGAAGCAATTTTAGGTATCCTCTTATCTTCCATGTTGTTTAACTTGTTCTTATACATTAGGTATCTAGTCATAGCCATGCTCTCAATGGGGGAGAGGCTTGTTTCTATGAGGAGGATTGGATGGGGCGTATTTCCTTTAATTTTGAGATTCTAGGTTATAAAATTCTTTTGTATTTGCTCTATCTTTTTTGAGGATTCATGAGAGATACTACGATCCCACACTTCACATCCATAAAGAATGAAAGTTATAACAAGAGTCTCAAAGAGGAGTTTATTCTTATCCCAACTCCAAATATCAACTGATTTACAATTGTTTTCAAGCTCATAATAATCTTTTCATCCCCCAATAATCCTTTTCTCAATGCTATAATTCCAATTGAGCTTGTGGTGAATATCAATTCCAAGATATTTGTATGAAGTCACTTCCTCCAAGTTGTTGTTGTCATATACAAAGGTATCATAAAATATCTTATTGGATTTAATAATCATGACCTTAGTCTTATCAGTATTAACAGTGATACCCATATTGGAGAAAAAATCCTTGAGGATTCTTGGTTGGTTTTCAAGATCATGGGGATTCCTTTCCATAAGAACGATATCATCGGCATAAAGAATAAGATTGATGACTATACCAGTGAGATTATGGCTGACACAACCTTCTTTTTCCAAGCATTCTTCTAACTTGTCAATGTATATGCCAAAAAGGGTAGGGGACAAGGGACAACCTTGTTTGACTATGATATTGCAGTTAATCTCTTTTGACCAGCCCTCCGTGTTTTTAAACTTAAAAATAAGGTTCTCATACATCCTTATTGCAGCAGCGCTCAACTTGAGAGGAACTTTTATCTCTTTCAACCTATTCCAAAGTTTTTTCCTAGGAACCATGTCAAAAACTTTTCTAAAGTTAATAAAACAACAAAAAATATTGATTAATATATTACTTTATTATTATTAGTAACAATCTATTTATGCTTTATTAATATATTAAATTAATTAATTAATTAATGTGTTACATTATTACTTTGTTTTTTTAATGTCTTTAGTTTAGTTTTACTTTACTATTATTATTTAGTTTATCATTTTGTTATGTAGTATTTTATTTCTTATTAATTAATTTATACTTTATAATCAATTATTAATTAATATTTTATTTATTATTAATATCAATTAATAATTAAAAAATAATTAATTATTAATTAATAATTTTCATTTAATTAGTTATAATTAATTATTTATTAACGATTAAGTAATTACTTATAATAATTGAATAAATTATTAATAATTAGTTAAAAAAAATTAAAGAAAATTAATTATTAATTATTTATTATATTTAAAATGTATTAATTTATTAATGGTTGCTTCATCCATGTCGGTCGTCAACTAGCAACAACCACTTTTAAGTAAAAAGTGGTTGATATACGTCGATCGATGCCATTTTCCACATTTTTAAATTAATGGCGCCGATCGACATATATCAACCACTTTTTACATAAAAGTGGTTGTTGCTAGTATATAAATTTAGAGAAAAGTATGAGACAAAGTTGTAGAAGACAACATGTCATGATTTTTTTGTATTTCATGCACCAATCCA
>SNQJ01S0001393.1:246376-276775 GCA_010110895.2 Picea sitchensis
CCAACCATGTTAAGGGTTGGTGTGGCTCAGGCCGGGTGCGATCCCCGGGTGATTTTGACGGCTTAGATGCCCCTGAGTCGCGGTTTCTCAAGCCACAGGTTAATCGCAGGTCCTGCACAAATTAACAAACAAAAAAAAACAATGATATGTTTGAGAATTGTGATCACAGTAAATGAATTCACACAGATCAAATTCTTTATCTTCACCACCCTAAAAGCTCGCACGACAAGCAGTAGAAATTTCAGTGTCATTATTTTTTTTTATTTTTTTTTTGGTAAATATGATATATAATTCGACCATTTCAGGGGAATACTTTATAGGTTTTTCTTAATCATCATCATACTTAATTTTTTTAATTGTCATGATATTTAATTTTTTTTTCCAACAAAAAGCAGTTGCTTTGCGATTCAGTTTTGAATTAAAATTAAATTTTCAATATATAAGTTAGAAACCATTACAACAAATTTATGAACTTTATTGATGTTATTTATGAAAATTAAATTTTAATAGGAAGAAAACAAATTTCTCACAACCATCCAAACTAAGTTAATCATCCAAACTAAGTTCAACCTCAAACCAAAAATATTTAAGTATAATTTACTGCATTTACATTTCAACAAACAAATATATATGATCGAATATCTTAACTTAAAAAAAAAAAAAAAAAACATTTATGTGATTGGAATTTGAAAACCAAAAATATCTTTAAATTAAAAAAATATTTCGAACATTAATTACTCTTTCTTCCATTATTTTAAATTCTCCTTCATTTAGTTATTAGTTTCAATTTCAATTTTTTTTTTAAATATTAATCTTCATTTTATTGTTTTATTTGTTCTTTTAATTTAAGGAGTATACGCCATTTACATTCTAATAAATAAATATATGTAAATTGGAGGCTTTCTCGATTGTAAAAAACCATGTATGATTTGACATACAATTAATATTTTGATACATTAGTTTGACGGTAATGGACAATTGAGAAAATGAGATTTAAAAGAATGATTTTACATAAGTATATTTTGATACATATTAGGTTGAAGGTAATGGAAAATTGAGAAGATGAGATTTAGAGGTAAGATTTGACATACAATTAATATTTTGATAGATGTTAAGTTGATGATAATGGAAAATTGAGAAAAAGAGATTTAGAGGAAGGATTTGATGTATAGTTAATATTTTGAATAATATTTAAAAATATATTAAGATGTAAATGTTTTTTTTTTCAAATTAAGTTAAAATTGAAATTTATGTAAGTTAGTAATTTAGTTTAATTAATCTGAAAGACTCGAGTTTAATTTGAGATATTTAAAGAAGGAGAGTGGGATCTTACTATGTTTTATTTGGAATACACATGTTAGCACTCTGTAAATTTGTTCGGCTAATAAAACGAACAACAGAGGTAACCTAAAAAACAACTTTAGAGCTGGGTACTAGCATGCTCAACTCAGGGAGGGCTCTCTCTTGTCACTTGGTATTGAACGGATGAATTTTCTTTAACAAGCAATGCATAGGTTTTGTTGTTTTGAAGAGTTTTTATAATTTTGCTGGAAAGGAAGAGGAGGGAGACATAGGGCTATGGAGTCAAACTTCTAAAACAAATGGAAGCACCAATTGGTCGTTAGAACTCTCCAAAGGATAAAGACTAAATGAGGCAATAAATTTGAGTTATAAATTGCAAATTTGCAGAGTGTAAGAAAAAAGGAAAAACATATAATTGTATCAAAGCATTAAATAAATGAATTTTGAATTAGTTAGGAAGTACTTAACACAGTTTAAATTGCTTAAGTCGGGAGCATCACAAGATGAATTTTGGGCCTTTGACTATCCAATTTATACAAAAGACAGTGAAAATGAAATCATAAATATAGGAAATACATACAAAGAGAGGAGACAAAACTCAGATAACCACCATTAGAATCTTTTCATGGAAACTTCAAGACTTCTGCATGTGTATTCTATTTAGCTTCAAAAAATTACATTCAATTTCGGAATAGCTAAAATCATGCCATTGCACTTCTGCCAACCTATAATACATATGGAACTCCCAATATTTATACAAGTTGAGTTCCTTCGGTTTGAAACCGATTACAATGATTAAAATGAAACGTTCCGGTTTTGAAACCGATTACAATAATTACAAGGGATGGTTTCGGTTTGAAACAGATTACAATAATTAGCAAGAAAATGTTCTATGATCCAGATTCTGGCTCTTCTGGCATTTTAGTTTCTTTCTTCGCCACTTGTTCTGCTCTGGTCTTCCATGCGATCTTCCATCTTCAGTGACATCTAGACGTCATCTACTAGAACCTGGAAAACTGCACTTTGTCTTACCCAGTCGTACTATCTCCTTCAATTACAAGTCAGAAGGGATATCATAATCTATCAATTCTTTGACCAAGATCTCCAGGTCAATTCAGGAAGCATACGACATTACTGGTAGTCCAAGTTTGACTGCTTTGAACTGATTCAAAATCTCAAAGTCTGTAATCAGATGCTCAACTAATGTGGCTCTTTTTAGATTTTTCTCTAGGGTTTCAAACTTGGAGTCATCCATTCTTCACTGAGTGAGGCGAGCATTGTATTCTTCCTGATCATAAAATTTTCCTTTTCCATTCAAAAATGGTGGGAGGCCTTTGATAAACAATTCCTTGAACTCTTGCACACTTTTCTCCATTTGTGTTGCCTTGGTTTGGACTAATTTCAACACGTTATGTTTAGCAATAACCCTCCTCGCCCAGATAATCAATGCAGTTCTATTTTTGACTTCAATAGTATGAAGGTCTGCACTAGGAATGGATTTGAGTATATTTATGGTGTTTTGGGCCTATTCTAATGGTTTCTTTGCTAAAGTCTTATTCACAACAATGCACCTAGTTCTGGTTGTGATGGATATGATTTCTTTATCATTAATGAAATTCAAATACACTCTGAACTTGGAAGATTCAACAACTATAGAGTCTCAGATGATATGATTTCCCCCTACAACAGGCATTTGCCTCTTAATCTCGTCTTCAACTTATCTATCCTTTTCTGCAGGACTTCATTTTCCTTTTGAAATTGATCCATTCTTTCATCCTTTTTATGCATCTCCTGCTTCAATTTCTCTATGATTCCTTTTAGCCCTTTGATTTCTCCCTCTTTGAGGCTAACTTGTGACATAGCCTAGAAAAGTCCTTCAGTGTTTGGCCAAGCTTCTACAGCAAGAGGTACAATTACAAATCTGTTTAGCAATTATGTCTGCTCTTGTGACCACTTCACCTTTTCTTGTTCTAGCTGCAACGCCCTATCCTTGTAGTCCAATGCCTATTGACGAAGTGTTTCATTTTCTTGTTCTAGAGCAACCAATTATCTTGTTTGTGGATGCTTTGTAAAAGAAATTTTTAATTTCTTCTTCAAGCTTTGAATTAATTTTTCTTTTTCATCCAATGAGGATTTCACCCCTTGGGGGCCTTTAGATTCCAGCCTCTTGACTTGAGTCTGCCAAGATCTTCTAGATGATTTTTCTTGCCTCAACTGAACTTCCAATTTCATTGCATAAGATGACAACTTTGAATTCTTCAAGATTAAACTCACGTAATCAGAATACAGCATATCACTGGTATTATTATGGAATTTGACCCTGTCTAGAGAACTGATGTTGTCATACCTTATCTTTATCTCATATTCTTAGTCTTCATCTGCAACTACAATGTTAAAGGTCCTATTTTCAACATCCATTACTGTGAATAAAGAAGATTTGTGCTAAGAAATATTTTCCACTTCAGGTACTAAATCCCTCATCTCACCCAGAGCTATGTTTCCCTTCTCAGCATAATGTTTTGTCAAATATTATTTAGATTGATAAGTTTCCCTAGATGTTTTGTCAAATATGTGTTTCTTGCTACTAAAGGTTCTTGAGTTGCCTTCACTTTGCAGTTTTCTTTCCTTTTCAACCTATACAGTGCTAGTGCCACTTTCCACCATATCTAGATTTACTTGTTTTCTGGTCTCTTCCTCCTCCAAACTTGCTCTTTGGAGACTGTGAAATCTTCATCTTCTTAGGAGAAGTCTTCTAATCACTGGTGCCCATGGCCTGTGAACTACATTTCTTGCTGTAAACACTCATCTTAGGAACTTTGAATATCAATTTTTGAGAATCTTGTTGTGTTTGATTTTGTTGCAGGGTTTCCTCCACTTGTTGTGTTTGAGATGGTTGCAAGATTGCTTCCATATCAACACAATATTCTAGATTTTCCAGCTTATCAAAACCCTCAAATCATTCATGCTCATAAGAGGCCTGTTTGTTCATCAATATTATCTTGGATATGGTTTGGTGTGGATCATATCTTCTTCCCTGTAGTTGTGAAAAACCAAACTCTTTGAGCTCTCCTTGAATCTGAGATAAGAATGATCTAATTTTGACAATGAAGGGGCCAATGATAAAAGGGAAGTTGAGTTTGGAGGCTTTGTGCAACTTCAAGAAATTATTTTTCTCAGATATAATTCTCTTCTTGATGAATTCAAGGGAAAAGATTTTGGGGGTTGGAAAAATAGGTAATAGATAGGGGGATTCATGAGAACCATAAACCTAGATTATTGTTGAGTGCATGAATAGTACCCAATCCCCTACTCTATTCTTTGTATTTGGTTGTAGATAGCTCCTTATGTCATCCAAAACTCTAGGTAGGCTGGTGTTGAAAATCAAACTGTAAACTATGGACATGACATTGTTTATGAAGATAAGAAATGTAATAATTTTACATTCAGTTGATATAAATGTTGCTTCAAGAAATTCTCTCTTATTACCTTTCCAAGAAAATCTTCAACAAACAGGTGTAGTATTTAAAATGCCTTAGAGAGAGAAAATTCACTAGCTATTTATGGATATTATCAGCTATGAATTGATCAAAACTGATGTGGAATGAAAAACCAAACTCTGAATTAAAAAAGGTCAAAAGGAAACTGAGCATAAATTCGACTACATGTTTGTCATTGTCTAGACCTAAAACTTGACTCAAAAGGGAACAAACCCATTGGACTTCAATAACCATAATACTCACATTCATTGGCAAAGACAGACCCTCTGAAAAATGTTTCGGTTTGAAAATTGTCTGTAAAAACAGATCTCGGACCTTTGATGAACATTCTCTATATACCCTAATTATATTTTCTTCATTGACAGGTTTAGGCATTGCGAAGAAAGGCTCTAGTATACCGATGGAATATCAAATTGACAAACTCTCTACCCTACACAAAACCTCAGATCCTTGTTTATTCATGACAACTCTTTCTTCACGTGAATATTGTTTGACACACCAACCAATAAATTCAGGAAAAGGGAAAGCGATTTCGACAACATAAGGGACTATGGTGGCCTGGACTGCTTCAAGGAATGGTATACACTTTCCACTTTATCATATAGGTTACTTCTGGATAGAGAGATGGGTGAAATGGTGATTTCGGTATAAAAAACGTCTGAATCTCAATCAATTAGGGCTTATTCATTCACCAAAAGATATTGTTCTGTTACTGAAGTTATGATAGGATCCATGGTTGCGATGAAAAATACCTTGAAAAGAGAGGAAATGGTGTGCAATCAACGTACTGTTGAGTTGCAGTTGAACGAGGGTGGTCACGCCAATTTTCAAATGGTCCAATGTTTGAAACAATAATAAAATAAATAACAAATTCCCTTTTATACTTTTCCAAATTTCAGGGGCATGATGAATTGTTTGGGGCAACCCAGTTTTCACCCCAAAATTCATGAGGTGGCACCACATATTCCTGAATTAAAACCGTTGTTTAAATTTCGGCCTGCTCTCCGAAATTAACCTCCGCGTAGTTTCTCCCCCCAAAATCATGCTTAGATGTCGATATTGAGAGTTCACGGTCCACGACATATTGGGGCCCATCAACTTAGTGCTCCTATTAGATTTAGCCTTTCCCTACTAGATTTAGCCCCTTCCCTAGTTTATCAAGCTTCCAAACCAATTTAGTGTCTTGCTAGATCTGAAATCTTGATTTCACATAAAAACATTTAATGGTGACTAACATGGGATCCAACTGGGGATGTTATTCTCCTAGCGAGGTAGCAAATAATGAAAGACCAAGTGCCTGCCCATTGGGTTTTATTTCACTCATGCAACTAAATCGATCAACATCTTATTCACAAAACTTTGTTCACATAACTCAAATTATACTCAACATAACTTAGGGCCTTTGCTTTAGACTTCGATTTATATTGATTTGATTTCAATTGCTTCAACTAAAAAAACAAAAATTGTTATATACAATGAAATGGGAAGGGTGAAAATTCATTTAAGCGATATAATGCTTGAGAAACCTGCCATTTACAGGTCCTCCACCAACGAGATCTCCTTTATGTTGTTGTAACATATAGGCATTATTTCCATGGTGTGCCACAATTTTGAAATGTCCCAGCCACATATGGTCAAATTTCCCATGCTTTCCTCTCTCTTCATTCCTAGCATCCCATTTCAACACCAAATCCCCCACTTTGAAATCATCTTCCTTAGTATGCTTGTCAAAAACCTTTTTAATCTTGTCTCGGTGTGGTTGAGAGTTGTTGAAGGATTTCTCTCTAGTTTGTTGGACATTGATTAGTTCATTTGTCCTCCTTTGAGTGGCATTTGGTTCAACATCTTGTTCTTGTAACAATCTCATCACTGGCAATCCTAATGAAGTAGGAAAAATTGTCTTTATGCCATACACAATTTGGAAGGGTGAAGTAGCAATAGACCTTTTAGTAGTGATCATGTCAGCCCATAGTGCATGGATAAGCTTCTTGTGCCAATCGTTTTTCTTATCTTGCAACAATCTTTTGATAATTCTGGTCAAACTCTTATTGGATGACTTAGCCAACCCATTACCTTGAGGGTAATAAGTTGTGGAATGGCCAAAAGTTATATTGTAATCACTGCAAAAAATTTCCATCTTTTTGGACTTAAATGTTGTTGCATTGTCTGTGATGATTTTGATTGGACAACCAACCTAGACAAAATATTGTTCTCCAAATATTGAATGATAACAATATATGTGGCTTGCCTTGTGGGAACTACTTCAATCCACTTGGTGAAGTAATATGTGGCTATCAGTATCCACTTGTGTTGAGCTGAGGACTGTGGATGAATTTCTCCTATGAAATCAAGGCCCCATTGTCTAAAAGGTTCTTTGATAGAGATAGGCTTCAAAGGAAAAGGTTGTGGTTTTCTCTTCCCATAAAAAATTTGGCATTCATAACAACTTGAAACTTCTTTGTAAACATCAGAAAAAATTCTATACCAATAGAAATCCGTCCTCAATATATTCTTCACAGTGGTTTTCCAATAATGGTGCCCTCCACAATAACATTTATGAAACTCTCTAGTGGTTTTTTCTAATTATCCCTCCAACAAAAAAACTCAACAAGATTCCTCCTCGAAACTTCCAATACAGAGATTGATTTAAAATACAATTTTTTTCTTCTTTTAGTTTCAAAAACCTGGCCTTGGTTTTGCTCAATTCAGTAGGAGCCTAAAAATTTCTCAACACATAAATAATGTCAGCATACCATTTGGAGTCAAGGAATTTTTGGGATACCTGAGGGACAAATATGTCATGTATGTTTTCAAATATATAACAGTGTTGAAAGAAAACAAGATGGTAATAAACCCTACGTATATGACATAGACAGAGACTCATTGTAGCGTTAGATTGAGGACAAAGAGTTTTCAGCGTGAATAGATTAGGGTGACCTAGAGGCATGAGGAAAGGAGAAAATATTTGTAATGTGACAGATGTGAAATCAATTTATTAATTCAATTGACAATCACGTTCTGTACACAAACACAATAGTAATTTATCGAAGGAATAAAAGATGAAGCAATTAATGAAACACACTGCAATCTGGTTACAAATGTAGGAGAAACAAGCTATTGTTGAAATCTAAAAACAGACTACATTGAATTACATTACAGGGTAATATAATAGAGCAGTCATGGGCTGAGTTGGTCGGCCCTCCCAATAGGCATCACGCTGCCTAGAAAGATACAAGATCGTGAACAACTCATGTCTGAACCAATTCTCAAGAGTACCATCATATTATTGCATTTAAATAATTCTCAAAGATACATCATCTGCAAATAACACAACTCAAATGCCTGGATCGATAATAAACACAGAATTGGATGTTCTATTACAATGATAAAACATAATCCCCCTCCCTATCATTGCTACCTAATTTATATAATATCCACTCAATCTACTTCAAGGACTAATTAATGGATTCCATGAATAGTTGGGTTAGGCATAACAAACTACTATTATTTGGAGGTTACGACTCATGAGATTTGCATGATATCCTTTACAAAACAAATTTCCAAATATTACATACAAACTCTATCTTATTTTCTTTGGAATTCCACATAGTAGCTTGACTTCAATATTTTACCAATGGATAGAATATTTGCATATATGGGATCATACTTATCATTTTATAAATATGGGCGTTTTTTTCAGGGTGATTTCAAATCTGGACACATCCTGAAATTTTTGCAAGTGTCAATTAAAGAACCATAAATAACTCATCAATCGTTCCTTTGTTTGGAAAACGAACCACGTGAGACTGGAATTTCCATGCTAGAAACAATGGTTAGGGCCCTTAGACTTATATCTAATGTATAACATCTCAAATTTGGGCCCATATGCCACTCATAGACTAAAAATTCACTTATAAGGAATGTGTGGTGATTTGGGATCATGTTTATGCTACCCTGAAACCTAAAAGCATAATTCATAGACTAATAAGTTAAGTTTGGAACATTAACCATAACTAAGGCCCCAAGACCCATTTATAGTTGAAAAAACATGGAAATATTGTTATATCCCACTCATAAATCAAATATCCACTCTAGAGGGAATGTGTGGCGGATTGGGCCCTATGGATGGCCCATGATTACTTAAAGCAAATGTTAGGGCCTAGGATTTTGATTTATTTCTTTGGACCATATTATATTAACTAAGATCCATCCTTGGTCCAAATAATCTCAAAATATTTCATTTATATTTCTCATAGGAAAACAATTTTTTTTGCATGGTATACGAGGTGGTTTGGAGCCATGTTCTGACCCCATTATCCCATTTATTTATATTCCATATTTTTCATTATTTTACATAAACTTAGAGAAAAGTGTGAGACAAATTTGTAGAATACAACATGTCATGATTTTTTGTATTTCATGCACCAATCCATTGAGTTGTCCAATTGCACCAACATTCTTAGAACTAATCTAGTTGTGAATTTCTATGAGGTGGCACAAAAAAATATTAGCACGGCAAAATTTCCTCACATGCATATAGGTTGCAATGCTAGACTACGTGACCAAAATATTATCACATCTACAATACATCATTTTCTACGAATTCAATCATTAGCATGGATTAATCATTGCAATGTGTATTCTATGTGACTTATTCTTCTACATTATTCCACACCTTGGGCACAATTGTATTCCCATACTTAGATAAATTCTGGTTGAACTTCCTTAACGCGACTCCAACTTTCATGGACTTGTGAATCTCTAAACTCCTTCAATTCAAATATGACACTCTTGTGTCCAATTGGAAGCCTACTTTTGTATTGGGTTTTCAAAATAAATAAAAATAATGAATGGTTGTGAGAATATCATGTATCCACAAATTTATTTCATTAAAGGTTGGATTAGCACTAAGTAATATTGGTCTAATAACAAAAAATGTTTACACCCAAGTTTTTACTCTTGTTTTGTATTTTGTACATCTAGCTTTTCACAATTTAGGTAGAAACTTCACGGAGTTGCAATGTGTTATTAATAGAGAAATAGTGAAAATAGTTTGTGATCGATGCTTGGGTAAGGATTCAATGGTAAATTCCACTATTTCCACTAATAAAATATATTTTACTTTCATTCTAGGTGGTTTAAGAATTGGATAGGCCTTGCATGATACAAATATTGTAGAATTTCTTCAAATTCTTTCCTAGGCACAAGTTCTAGAGTACAAGGGATTGGATTTTTTTTTTTGGGCCAAAATTACTATTGAACTCATTGCTGAGATAATAACTTGGGTGGAAAAAATATTAGGGTTCTAACTTGTTAATAAAAACACAAAAGTTATAGGCCATTGATCTCATTATTTTTTTAATATATTCAGCTTCGTCGGATATCTGTCGAACCATCCAAAGAACCTATTCGTTGGAGGTATGGCACCTCCGTTGGATATGTTGTTTCACTATTGGATATTCAACGTACTGGCTCGTCAAATATCCGAAGCATTGTTCGACAGACATATCCGTCGGAGATTTGGAACCTCCATCGGATATGTTGTTTGGATGTCACACATCTAACGTACCTTTGTGTCATACATCTGACACATTATTCTACAGACATATCCTTCGGAGGTATGGAGCCTTCATCGTATATTCTTTTGTATGTCGTCTATTCAACCTACATGTTCATCGTATATATGAAACACAATATGAGAAAAATATGTCAGATATCTTGTTTCTATGAAAGATATTCGACGTGTAGTTACGTCAGAATTCCGACACATATGTGTTGAAAATAATGATTGATTTCGACAAGGTTTTGGTCCTTAGGAATGTTGGTATAGTGACGACACAGTGTCAGATATACGATGATAATATGTTCAGTATATTATCCGACCAAGATAAACCTGTGAATCTGGTAACCACGTTTTGTTGGAGTGCCGAAGAAATTTCATCGACCAACCGATATACTATCATCGGGTTTTAGTTCATAAGAAGTAGTGACTATACCTTTGTGTTTTTGTTATAACTCTATATTTCATTTCATCCCATTTATAAATCCGGATTAGTGGCATCAAAGTGGTATGCTCTTTACCTATTTATCTATGCATGTCCCTGAGGAGGTCAAGTCATAAGGAGTTGGGAATTGAACAATTTGAGCCTTTGCAGGACCATCCTCACTGACCTCGATGACCTCCCATGGTAGAAGAAAAGAGAGATGATGGAGAAAGAGATCCTATCAAACTATTACTCTAGGAACCCATGTACGACAAAGGAACTAGATGATGGATAAATGTACCTATATCATTTAACAACTACCAAAAACCAATGCATCTTCATCAAGCAACAACTTTGGAGATGTCACCCCATTCTAGGTACAAGTTAGTTTTGATATTCATGTATTTGAAGGTCAAATAGATGTAGATTCTCTAGATAAATGGTTGAATCGCCTCGAAGAGTATTTTTTTTTTCCACAATTGTTTCGATAGAGAAAATATCACCTTTTCACTCAAGGTTATCCCCCATATCAAGGATTGGTGGGAGACTTACCATCTTAAAAATTCAATGGAGGAATCTAAAATATTTGTAGCCGTACCCATTTGGTGTTCTTCCAGTGATGTTATTAAGGAACAATATTAACGTGTTGGAAGTTACGATGACCAGTATACAAAATGGACCACATTGTGGCAGGATGGAACACCACGAGAAAACTAGTCCAAGCCACAAACCAAATAAGGGTAATGGGAAGATGAAGAAATACATTGTAAAGTAGTGTGAATTCCATAAAATCTCGTGGCATAAAAATGATGAATGTTTCTCAAAGAAGTCAATGTTAGCCGAGATGAAATCCTCAGAGTCAAATGTGGCTTCCAAATCATAATACCATAAAGGTCAAACCAAGTGAAGTCTAAGAACCAAAGGAAGGTGAGTGCCTTTTCCAATCATAGATGTGGGTGAAGGGTGCTTCACTATGCTTCATTGTTGATAGAATAAGTCAAAAGAAACTCATCTCAGCATAGGTTTCCAATTAGTTGGAACTGTCGACAACACCACATCCACAACCTTTTACCATCGGGTGGCTCTGACAAGGCAAAGATAATTGCGTCAGCCAATAGTGTCTCCTTCCCTATGGAATTAAGCCCTTCAAGGATGAGGTATTGTGTGATATTTCCCCCGCTGAAATTTGTGATGTTCTTTTATGCCAACCTTGCTTGTGGAAACATCATGTTGTATATGAATCTATACCTTGCAGTGTTATTATTACGTTGGGAAAACAATTGTACAACATACCATAGGTATTTCTGCCCAATTTCATTTCTTTGATCTCCGCTAAGAAATGTAGGAAGGTCATCTCCCAGATTGAGAAATTTGTCTTCTTTATTATTCGCTCTTAAAGTAAATAGAAGGTAGTGGGAATGTGCATGGATTCCACATAGTCCCTCTCCACATAGAAGAAGAAGGTGGAAAAATTCATGGAGGAATACAAAGACATATTCTCCTCACCCACTAGGTACCTCTACATTGTCAGGTCAAGCATTCAGTTGATCTAACCTGCGATGCACCTCTACCCAACGGGCTATTTTATCGTTTCTCTCTTATGAAAAATGAGGAAATCAAGCTCTAGATCTATGAGATGCTTGAAAAGGGGAACATCCAAAAGATAGGAATCGATGAATCTCCATTGATTCCATGGCTCTAAACAAAATCACAGTTAGAAATTGGTACCCAATTTCTTGAATTGATGACCTTTTTGACCGGTTCAAGGGAGATAAGTACTTTAGTAAGATTGACCTGAAGTTCAGATACCGCTAGGTCCCAATAAAACAGATTGATGTATAGAAGACTACTTTCAAGTCCAAGTAAGGTCTTTTTGAATGGTTGGTCATGCCCTTTGGTTTGACAAATTCCCCAACCACTTTCATGAGGTTTTTGGATTATATCTTCCATCCTTTCACCAATTCTTTTGTGGTGGTATATCTGGATGATATTCTCATATTCAATAATATTTGGGCATAATACTTGCAACATACTCAATACGTCCTTCACACTCTGCAACAACACAAGCTATATGATAACTTGGAAAAATGCTCCTTAGACATGAACAAGGTCCAATACCTAGGATACATTCCTCATGAGGATGGTGTGCATGTGGATCCATCCAAGATACAGGACATTTGTGATTGGCTAGCCCAGACCACACTAATCAAGCTTCAAAGTTTCTTGAGACTTGTCAATTTCTATTGCAGGTTTGTGTTGGGATTCTCCCATATCACATGGAACCTTAGACAAGTAACCAAGGGTGGTGGAAAATAAAAGTTCATGTTGGAATAAGAATGGTGGTTGGTCGATTTTCTAACATGGCCATTCTGACAAATTGTAGTAAGAATGTAACACACCCATAATGGGGAGAGAATAAATAAAAAAATTGTCCTCCTTACAGGAATAAATCCTTTCCCTCTATGATTCCTAATTTGGGAAGTTCAGGATTCACCCCGACCCTGCAGTCAAGGTTCTTTGATTCTCTAAGTCAAACAAGACTTAGAGACCTTAATAGTCTCACCTCTTAATCAAACACAGGTTGTTGCAACTTCTAGTGTAGGTCTTATGATACCCGCGTCCTTCTCCTTCGCGCTTCAACGAAGTCTCAGAGTTGGTGTTAGCCCCTTTACTCTAGGCCCCTCCTTGGATGTGACCTTGGTTGATGACCTCACACAAACACACAATTGCAGGTGTGACCAAAGGAGGTTTCAAACCAAAATAATTTTTGGCTTGCAATTCTCCTCAAGCTTCCACGTTTCCTTTCTCCAAAACTGGGGTTTGGATTGTGGCTCGCCCTCAATTTTTTAAAGTTTTCGCACCTCCAATCCCCGTAATACTACGGGACCGTCAATCTCCTGATATTGATGGTACTATCTGAACCGATGATTTAGATCTTCCCTTTTCAAATCCACAGACGAAATCTTCCCCTCTTAAATCAACTGATGTGATCTCCTTCATGATTCTGGAATTTGGACTTTTCAAATCTCAAACCCTGCTTTCCTCCATACATCCATCTTCTGGAGTTGACGATCTATGAACACCTATCCTCCTAAATCAATGATCCTCCTTCTACTTCAGGTGTTTGACCTTTCAACTAGATCAATGGTCTTGTGGCCTTCTTCTCGATCAATGATCAAGATCTCCTTTGGGTCTCTGGACTTCTGAGATCTCAAATCTCAAGCTTCACCCTTTTTTCCCAATGGATTTTATCCGAAGCCTATAATCCATTGACGTGTGTCCACTTGATCTGACGATCAAGGATTATTTCGGGTCTTTACTCGGAGTCTACAGATTTCTCCCACCTGTCCTATGGATCTGTCGATCGAGGATTGCTTCGGGTATTTAACCGAAGTTAACATATATACGCCACGTCTCCTCTAGATCTAAAGACTATGAATTACTTCGGGTCTTTACCCGAAGTCCACAGATTCACGCCAGCTCCCTTCTTAATCTGATGACAATGAATTACTTCGGGACTTTATCCGGAGTCCACATATTCACGCCACGTTCCTTCTTAATCTAACGACTATGAATTACTTTGGGACTTTATCTGGAGTCCACAGATTCACACCACATCCCTTATTAATCTGATGGCTATGAATTACTTCGCGACTCTATTCAGAGTCCACAGATTCACACCACGTCCCTTCTAGATTAGACCGTCCAGATTCACTTCGGATAATCTGATGATTGAGACATGATTCGGCTCTCGGGATCTTAGCGCTTCGGGAGTCTCAGATATCAACTGAAAACTCTCGAATAGATTTCCCGAAGCTGCTGATATGCTAACATGTATCTCCTGGTGATCAACGATCAGGATCCTACTTTGGGTGATCTGATTACTGAGATTTACTTCGGCTCTCCGACTCTCTGGACTTTGGGAGACTCATATCTCAACTAAAAACTCTTACACATATATCTTCGGAGTCCAAGATCTGTCGCCACGTGTTCCTCTGGATCTGGTGGTCCAGATTCACTTCGGGTCTTTGAGGTTTGGGAATCTCAATTTTCGACTAAAAACCCTTGAACATATTCCTTCAGAATCTATGATCCATCGCCACGTATCCCTCTGGATCTAGCGGTCCAAATTTAGCTCCTAGTGATGGACAACCTCAAATTAATTCAGGACTTCAGAACTTTGGTAAATTCACTTCTCCTACGTGTGCCAAGTGCTAAGGTTCATGCACCTTGATTAGGTCAGAAAACTGTTGATCCTTGGCATTGTGATCCAACAACCACTTTTTCTCCTCCTCCCGATCTTCTAACTTACTCCGACTTAGAATATTTTCTAAGTGCTCGAAGGATTCAACCTTTGCTCCTCCTACGGGCTTGTCTCCTGGATTTCGTCTGTACTCTTGAAAACACTATCTCTTCTGAGCTTGATCTCCTTGAAGATTTCGCCATCCCACATGCTCCTTGTGTTTTAGGGATTGTGTCAAACTCAGATCGAAGGTCAACAAAGATCGATGGTTCACAGAAATTGTCGGGCCCCAACATGTGTACTCTTTACCAAAGAGTTTGACCTCCGCAATCTGGAAAGTGCTTGCTCGATTATAGTCTAACGGGGATCGTTGATCTTCCAGCCCGTTGAGATCAACTACAAGGGTCAATTGCAGACCGTGAAATAATGTGTCTGTTATTTTCACCTTTGTGTTCCACAGTGATTCCCCACCCTCAATCTCCATTCAAATATCGACAGTTCATAGCAATTGTAGGTTTCAACTTGACTATTGTGTAATTTGACATCTTGGAGCCTCGATATCCAAGGTTCCTAGACCCAAGTCACGTGGATCTTCATAAAACTCCTGGGCTATAATCCCCACTCTTAGTTGGGTTTTTGGTCAAGGGAACAGGTGCAAGTTCATAGTCTCCTAAACTACTGGTCTGAAGGGAACACCTTCCCAACTCGTAGAGATTTAATCTTTAAATCAAGGAAAAGTAACTTGCGAGGTTACCAAAACGATAGCTATTTCCAGAGGCTTGCTCCGACTCTGGAACGATGATGTAAATTCCAGGGGAAAGCACCTTTGAGTGATTAAACTGGGACATATGGAAATTGAAGAAAAAATATAGGTTCTCAAGGGAATGAACTCATACTCATAACTTAATCATCTAATACAAAGAAAGAACCCTTTATATACATGTAAATACTCGCATGCATCCATTATATACAATTCAAAGCATAAGGGAAGAAAATACTTATCAGAACCATAAAGTGTGATGCGACTGCTGAAAGGGGTGCTCGTTTCCACCCAACCATAGGCTCAACCACTCATAATGGATTTATCACTGGCCACCCCCGGGCTTAAGCCATGATTCTTTGAGGTTCAATCTCTTACTTCCAGCTCAACGAAAGTTAGGGATGAAGGTTTCTCTCCTTCTCCCAATACAAAAATAGATAAGGACGAAGGTTAATCTCCTTCTCCTAGCTCAATCTCTATTTTTTGTGATCAGAAATCACTATTCCTCTTTCAGTCCTTCCTCGGACCCGAAAGTTTCCGCTCTCTTCTCTGCATTTTTTTCTCGCAGGTATTCCTCTACCCACTACACTTCCTTTCTTTCCTTCCTCGGCAAGGTTGCGTGTGGCTCGAATTCCCAGTCTGTGGTCAGGTCTGCAAGCCTTACGGATGGGAAGTATGCACCATCCCCTCATTAACTCTTGAGGAGGTCTTCCCACCTACCATCCCGACTGTAATTCATTCTTGGGCCAGAGGTTTGTTTTGATCTGAGGAATTAATTTCGGCATGGTACTGGTTTGGTGGAGTTTAACACAACCATTCTGGGTCCCCTCCACCACCTTTCATAGCATTCATGGTTTTCTCTTAGCACATCCCCTCTTTCAGCAGTCATGCAACACATAACCATTTTCTATTAAAATAACAGAATTTACATTCATCGACCTTTTGTACAAAGGTCCATTAAATCAAACATTCACACTTTTAGGTTTGCTATAGTTCTTTGGCCAATATAGTTATATTTACAGACTAGGGGAAATAGGCTGTTACAATTCCCTCCCCCTTAAAGGAACATTGTCCTCGATGTTCTATTTGTCAACATGACATGTATGTATAGGAGTAAAAAAAATCGGATATTCTTGTCTCATGGCGTCCTCCATTTCCCACGTAGCCTCATCTGGGCCAAAGTGTTTCCACTGCACCTTAACCTGTGCAACGGTTCAGTTCTTGAGTGAGTTTTCCTTCCTGTCTAATATGCATTGGGGTTTTGGAAGGAATTATCCTTCCGACTCCACCTGGATCACAGACCAGCCAATTATATGATTACCATCATGTACATATTTCTTCAATAATAAAACATGAAAAACATTATATGACTTTACAATGGGAGGAAGTGCTAGCCTATAGGCTATAAGTCCCACTCTATCTAAGACTTCAAAGGGTTCACAATACTGAGGTGCCAATTTGGCACGGGCTCCCATTCTCAGGGAACTCTTCCTAGGTCTAACTCTGAGATAGACATGGTCTCCGGTCTTGAACTCTCTGGGAGTTATCTTTCTGTTGGCATAACTTTTCTGTCTATCCTGAGCAATCTTCAGATTTTGTCTTATCTAAACCACTTGCCATTCCATTTCTTTCAGCATGCCGAGTCCAATTGTAATTATGTCCATTGGGTTACTCCAACTGATTGGGATCTTGCACTATCTACCATAGAGGGCTTCAAAAGGTCTCATCTTCAAGGATTCCCGATAATCGTTGTTGTAGGCAAACTCTACCAATGGTAAGTATTCTTCCCACTTCTTAGGCTGATGCATTACATGCATCTGTAGCATGTCTTCTACTATTTGGTTTACTCTTTTTGTCTGTCCATCAGTTTGAGTGTGATAAGCCATGTTGAACAACAATTTTGTCTCAAAACAATCCATTAGGGATTTCCAAAAGTTTGAAGTGAATTTGGGATCTCGATCAGATACAATTTCCTTGGGCATGCCATGCAGTATAAATATCTCCTTCATGAAGATGTTGGCAATATCTATGGCCTTGCAAGTTGATTTGATAGGAACAGAATGAGCATACTTACTCAATTTTTCCACCACAACCATGATGGCATCAATTTTCTTGGTCGAATTTGGTAATCCAGTGATGAATTACATGTGGATGATTTCCCATTTCCATTCTACGATTGATAGGGGATGTAGAAACCCTACTGGATGTCGGTGTTCTTCCCTAATTTGCTATCATTTTAAGCACTTAGCTAAATAGTTAGCTATGTCTTTCTTCAATCCAGGAAAATAGAATTGTTTCCTAGTAACCGTGATCATTTTTTGATATCTTGGGTGACCGGTATATGGTATTTTATCTAGTTCATCCATTATGAACCTCTTCAATTCGTCATCGTTTGGAACATACAATTTGTTTCTATAAGTTAGCAGGCCTTCTTCAAGCATCTGGTAGCCTTCATATTTTAGCCCTGTAGTCTCTTGCCTTAGGTATGAGGTCATGGTCTTGAAGAATGCATCTATTTCTTGTGCATTCCTGACTCTTTCCCTGACATTCGTTTCACAGGTGCTGACTGATTCTAGATGAATCATTTTTATACTTTTGCTAAGGGCATCGGCCACCTTATTTTCCTTTCCTTTGATGTGTTTGATTTCAAAATCAAAATCAATAAGGAGAGACATCCACCTAGCTTGCCTAGCATTTATTTTTGGTTGGACAAACAAGTGTCTCAATCCACAATGGTCTATCATAAGAACAAATTTCCTACCCAGGAGGTAGTGCCTCCACATTTTTAAAGCATGTACTATGGCATCCAACTCTAGGTCATGGGTCACATAATTGATCTCATGCTCATTTAATTTCTTGGACGCGTAGCAAATTACACATCCCTCTTGCATAAGGACTCCTCGGAGTCCTTCCTTCCAGGCATCTATATACATGAGGAAATCATTATCCGGGTTTGCAATATTTAGCATAGGTGCATGGGTTAGGAGGTATTCCAGTTCCTCAAATCTTTCTTCACATTTTGATGTCCAAATCAATTTAATCCCTTGTTTCTGAAGGGCAGTGATTAGACAACCAATATTGGAAAACCCTTTTATGAACCTTCTATAGTATCCTGCTAAGCCCATGAAAGACCTAATATCGGATACATCCTTCGTGGTAGGCCATATTTCTTTTTCATAAACAAGATAGGCACTCCCCACAGAGATACACTGGGTCAAATGTAGCCTTTTTCCATCATCTCCTTTAGTTGTAACTTGAGCTCAACCAACTCTAGCGTGTTCATTCTATATGGAATTCTAGATGTCGGTACCGCTCCTGGTGTAAGTTCTATCGAGAAGTTGATATCCCTTCTCGAAGGTAGACTTGGTACCTCTTCTAGGAACACTTCCTTGTATTCTCTTAATATGGGGTGGTCCCCTAGGTTTGGTTTGTCATTCTCAACAGATTCCAGTACCAGCATGGCATATAAGGAACACCCCTTTCTGCAATACTTTTTCATTTTAAGGGTTGATATTTGTCTCACTGAGACAGGCTTCTGAATCCCTTGGAGGGTCGTTTTTATCCCTTCTTCATTCACACAGTCTAAAGTTTTATGATAATAGTCCAATTTAGTTTTATAAGCAACCAAACAATCCATACCAATAAAAAAGTCATAAGATCCCAAGGGAAGTATGTTAAGGGTCGCTCGGGTGGGAAATCCACCCATGATGAATTGACAGGCTGGTATGACCTCTCCTATTTTTCTTTTGGTCCCAGTGGATAATCATACCAACCAAGGTTTAACATGTCTAATTGGTTGCAGTTTACACTTATCAACAATCTGAGGGGCCACATAACTCAAATTAGAACCTGGGTCAATTAAAATAGAAACTGTATGGTTGGCTATCATACCTTCCAGCTCCACTACTGAAGCTTGGTGATTAGCTTGATTATTGTCCAAGGCTGCATAGAATCGTGGCATGCTCCTAGACACATCATTGACAATGATAGCTTCTTGGATATTGTAGACTCTCTTACTATTCTTTTGTCTGTGTGGGCAATCCCTCAATCGATGATCTTCTCCACAACCCCATCATTTTAAGGGTTCCTTCTTTAGGTTATCAGTTTTTTCTGGGAATTTCTTAAAATGTTTATTTCCACTTTGAGAGGGGAAATTTTGTTGATATACACTTCTAGTAGGAAGTCTCCTTCTAGAATATTTTCCATAGTTCTTAAATCTTGAGGATTTAAACCCCTTCTTCTGGAATCTCGAACTACTTATATTCTTCCAGTCCTCATGAGGTCTTGTCTTACTCCCAAACTGTTCATAACAATACCTCACCTTCCAGATAGTTTCTTCTAAGGCCTTTGGTTCGTCGAACTCAATCCTACCTCGGTAGGTCTGAGGTAACCCACTAATGAACTGATGCATTTTTACTTTTTCATATTTTATGTAGGGTACATACCTCAGTAGTTCAAGGAATTTATTGACAAATTCATCTATGGTGAGCTGACCCAGCCTAAGTTCATAGAATTCCGTCATCTTCCCATCCATGTATTTCTATGACAGATACTACTTCCTGAAGTATTTCTCAAACTTTTTCCATGACAAGTCCTTCTCATGGACTCCTTTCACATTCCTAATGTCTTCCCACCAAATGGAAGCCTTTCCATTCAGGTTAATGATGGTTATTCGAGCCTTCAAGTTTTCAGAGTAGTTATGGACTCTAAAGTACTTATTTAAACCAAGCAACCAAACTTCAGCCTCTTCTCCCTTCCTAATCTCTCCATCGAAAGACAATGGTTTGGCTTTCTTGAATTCTTCAGGATCATGATATTTGGAATGCTTCCGCTTCTTTCCTTTCCTTTGTGAATGTGAGCTTTCTCTGATACTAAAAGATCCTTCGAATTTGCCAGCTTCCTTTCCATAGGACACTACCGATGAGTGTCCCCTACCTCCAGGTTGGGCCTTCTTCGAGGCACTTCTCCTAGTGTGGTCACTTATGGAGTCATGTTTTCAGATCTTAGGTGGACTTTGACTTCTCTTATTTCGTCGGTCCACACGATTGGTTGTGGGTTCATGTTGTAGTTGACTCTGTATGTCAGACAAGCTCTACAACAAGACTGCATTAATTTATGCTTATTTTTCTTGCTCCTTTATCAATCTCTTGTGTTCAGCTTTGCACCTCTATGATTCATCCCTAAGGATCCTTACAGTTTTAGACATATTTGGAGGGGTTTTCACCTCCCTCCTTTCGTCGGATTCTTTGTCTCTATTGTGGGATCCATCCCCCACTTCATGACACATCACCATCCTTTAGTCTTGAAGTTTTCTTGTGATTTACTAACTACGTTAGTGTTGACCAAAAACACTTATTGTTAGCTAATAGTTTATTAGTTCATGAACAATACACGATTCAATTTCTTAAATGCACACACATTGTAGAAAGTTTCATTCTTTTCTTTAATAACAAATTTTAACCAGACTTTTTAATAAAGAGGTAAGGTAGAGTGTCACCCTTTTAAAAGTACTCCAAATAGAGTTTCTAAGCGACTCTTCCATGAGCCCAAGAAGGCCAAGTTTTGTAACCATGCTCTAATACCAATTTGTAACACACCCACGATGGGGCGAAAAAAAAATAAAAATTGTCCTCCTTACATGAATAGATCCTTTCCCTCTATGATTCCTAATTTGGGAAGTCTTGGATTCAACTTGACCCACCGGTCAAGGTTCTCCAATTCTCTAAGTTCAAAAAGGCTTAGAGACCTTTATAGTATCACCTCTTAATCAAACACAACCCCTTTCAGCTTCTAGTGTAGGTCTTATGATACTCGCGACGTTCTCCTTCACGCTTCAACGAAGTCTCAGAGTTGTCGTTAGCCCCTTTTATATTGGCCCCTCCTTGGATGTGACCTTGGGTGATGAAATAATGCAAACACACAATTACAGCCACAGACAAAGGTAGTTTGAAACCAAACTAATTTTCGGCCCGCAATTCTCCTCAAGCCTCCACATGTCCTTTCTCCAAAGCCGGGGTTTGAATTGTGGCCCTCTCTCAGCTTTTTAAAGTTCATGCACCTCCAATCCCCACAATGCTACGGGATATTCGATCTCCTGATATTGATGGTACTGTCTGAACTAACAGTTCAGATCTTCCCTTTTCAAATCCACAGACCAGATCTGCCCCTCCTACATCAACGAATGTGATCTCCTTCGTGATTTTGAACTTTAGACTTTTAAAATATCAAACCCTGCTTTCCTTCGTACATCCATATTCCAGAGTTGACGATCTGCAGACACTTATCCTCCTAAATCAACGACACTACTTCTACTTCAGGTGTTTTTCCTTTCAACTAGATCAACAATCTTGTGGCCCTCTTCTCGATCAATGGTTGAGATCTCCTTCAGGTCTCCGGACTTTTGAGATCTCAAATCTCAAAATTCACCCTTTTTTCCCAATGGCTTTTATCCGAAGGCTATAATCCACTGACGTGTGTCCACTTGATCTGAGATCAAGGATTACTTCGAATCTTTACCCAGAGTCCATAGATTTGTGCCACTTGTCCTCTAGATCTGATGATTGAGGATTGCTTTGGGTATTTACCCAGAGTTCACAGATTTACGCCACGTCTCCACCAGATCTGACGACTATGAATTACTTCGGGACTTTACCCGCAGTCCACGGATTCACGACACGTACCTTGCTAATCTGACGGCTATGAATTACTTTGGGACTTTATCCGGAGTCCACAGATTCATGCCATGTCCCTTCTTAATCTAATGGCTATGAATTACTTCGAGACTTTATCCGGAGTCCATAGATTCATGCCATGTCCCTTCTGAATATGACGGCTATAAATTACTTCGGGACTCTATCCGGAGTCCACATATTCACACCACATCCCTTCTGGATTAGACGATCCAGATTCACTTCGGACGATCTGACGATTGAGATTTTCTTTGTCTCTTCGGCTCTTCGAGCTTCGGGAGTCTCAAATATCAACTAAAAACTCTCAAATAGATTTCCCAAAGCTATTGATATGATGACACGTATCTCATCGCGATCAACGGTCAGGATCTCACTTTGGGTAATATGACAACTGAGATTTACTTCAGCTCTCTGACTCTCCAAACTTAGGGAGTATTAGAGATCAAATGAAAACTCTCACACAAATTTCCTCGAAGTCCACGATCTATCGCCACATGTCCCTATGGATCCGACGGTCCAGATTCACTTCGGGTCTTCGGGGTTCTGGAATATCAACTTTCAACTGAAAAACCTCAAACATATTCCTCCAGAGTCCACAATCCATCGCCGCATATCCCTCTGGATCTGGCGGTCCAGATTCACCTCTTGGTGATGGATGACCTCAAATTATTTCGGGACTTCGGAACTTTGGTAAGTTCCCTTCTACTGTGTGTGCCAAGTGCTAAGATTCATGCATCTTGCCTAGATCAGATGGGTTTCGATCCTTGGTGTTGTGATCCAACAACCATTGTCACTCCTCCTCCCGAGCTTCTGACTTACTCTGACTTAGAATATTTTCTAAGTGCTCGAAGGATTCAACCTTTTCTCCTGCTACGAGCCTGTTTCCTATATTTCGTCTACACTCCTGAAAATGATATATCTTCTAAGCTTGATCTCCTTGAATATTTCTCCATCCCACACGCTCCTTGTGTTTCAGGGACCACGTCAAACTCAAATCGAAGGTCAACGACAATTGATGGTTCACATAAATTGCGAGGCCCCAACATGCATACTCTTTACCAGAGAATTTGACCTCCACAATATGGAAAGTGCTCGCTCGATTCTAGTCTAACCGGGATCGTTGATCTTCCATCCCGTCGAGATCAACAAGAAGGGTGAATTGCGGGACGCAAACTAGCGCATCCACTATTTTCACCTTTGTGATCCATAGTGATTCCCCACCCTCGATCTTCATTCATATATCAACGGTTCATAGAAATTGCAGGGTTCAACTTGACTATTGTGAAATTTGACATCTTGGAGCCTAGAGCTCCAAGGTTCCTAGACCCAGGTCATGTGGATATTCATATAAATCCTGGGCTAGAATCCCCACTCTTAGTTGGGTTTTTGGTTAAGGGGATAGGCGCAAGTTCAGAGTCTCCTAGACTACTGGTCTAAAGGGAACATGTTCCCAAATCACAGAGCTTGAAGATCTAAATCAAGGCAAAGTAACTTGCGAGGTTACCAAAACAGTGGCTATCCCTAGAGGCTTGCTCTGACTCCGAAAAAGTGAAGTAAATTCCTAGGGAAAGCGCCTTCGAGTGATTAAATTGGGATGTATGGAAATTCAAGAAGAAATATAGGTTCTCAAGGGAACAAACACATACTCATAAATTAATTGTTTAATACAAAGAAAGAACCCTTTATAGACATGTAAATACTCGCATGCATCCATTATTTACAGTTCAAAGAATAAGGAAAGAAAACACTTATCAGAACCATCGAGTGTGATGTGACTGCTGAAAGGGGTGTTCGTTTCCACCCCACCATAGGCTCAGTCACTCCCAATGGATTTATCACTAGCCACCCCTGATCTTAATCCACGATGCTTTGAGATTCAATCTCTTACTTCCATCTCAACAGAAGTTAGGGACAAAGGTTACTCTCCTTCTTCCAATACAAAAATAGATAAGGATGAAGGTTACTCTCCTTCTCCTAGCTCAATCTCTATTTTTTGTGACCACAACTCACTGTTCCTCTTTCAGTCCTTCCCTGGACCTGAGATTTTCTGCTCTCGTGTTTGCATTTTATTCCCACGGGTCTTCCTCTACCCACCACACTTCCTTTCTTGCCTTCCTCAACAAGGTTGCGTGTGGCTTGAATTCCTAGTCTATGGTTAGGTCTAGAATCCTTTCGGATGGGAGGTCTACCCCATCCCCTCATTAACTCTTACGGAGGTCTTCCCACCTACCATCCCGACTGTAGTTCATTCTTCAGTCAGAGGGTTGTTCTGACCTGAGCAATTAACTCCAGTATGGTACTGGTTCATTGGAGGTTAACGCAACCATTTCGGGTCCCCTCCACCACCTTTCATAGCATTCGTGGTTTTCTCTTAGCACATCCCCTCTTTCAGTAGTCATGCAGCACATAACCATTTTCTATTAAAATAACAAAATTTACATTCATCGACCTTTTGTACAAAGGTCCATTAAATCAAGCATTCACACTTTTAGGTTTTCCATAGTTCCTTCAAAAATATAGTTATATTGACAGACTGGGGAAACAGGGTGTCAAAGAGCATCACAATGGAGGCCACTACCAAGCTCTTCTTCCAACGAGTATGGGAACATTTTGGGATACCACAAACCATCATCTTAGATTGGGATAGTAGGTTCCTAAGCACATTTTAATCTATCCTCTGGTCATTTTGGACACTAATCTCACCAGATCCACTCACTTTCACCCCCAAACCAATGGCCAGACAAAGGTCATCAATCAAATGATCATGCATATCTTGTACATGTACAACTCCAAGCATCCACACACTTGGGATGAATGTCTCCCCTATGTTTAGCACACCTTATCTTCAGTAGGGTAGTGAAAAAGAGTGTCATGGTTGTTTGATGGTTGGATTAGATGTATAGTGATTTGTAATGAATATATTTGTTGAACCATGAGAGAAAATGAATTGCATTGATTGAGTTAGAACCATGTAGCTTGGTTCTTTAACCTTGGTCACCTCATATTTTGGGTTGGGGTGGTATATACCTTGGATGCCAATGGTTGGGTAAAAAATTGCTTGTAAGAAACTAGTCTCTTAAGCTATCTTCTATCAAAAGATAATTGTCTTGTCTATATTTACGAATCTAAAATTTAATAGTGTTTTTTGTCATTAAAATATATTTATTTTGCATGTTGTATGTGATAATATTTATATATGGTCAAGGTCATTTGTTTGCCATGAACTCTTGTTATTCCATGCTTGTATATTCCATTGCATTTTGTTATTTCGCATGGTGTATGCATTTAATTCATTCTAGGCCTCTATTGAAGTCTGTCTTTGCATTATTATGGTAAAATGGTCTCTTCATAATTGAAATTTTAATACTTTGTCTAGTGGCTCCTTATCTTATGGCTAGGAGTGTTGGCTAGGGACACTACAAACCAAAGAAGGGTACTGGGAAGATGAAGAAATACATTGGAAAATAGTGTGAATTCCGTAAAATCCCTTGTCATAAAAACGATGAATGTTTCTCAAAGCAATCAATGGTGGCCAAGCTGAATGACTCGGAGTCAAATATGGCTTCTGAATCATAATATGAACTAGAAAAGGGCAAGAATATCATTGATGTGAAACCCAACTTCATTGTCTCTACCACAAAGTTCCAACCAAGTGAACTCTAAGAACCAAAGGAAGGTGATCGCCTTTTCCAATCATAGATGTGGGTGAAGGGTGTTTCACTACGCTTTATTGTTGATAGAGGAAGTCAAAAGAACCTCATCTCAGCATAGGTTTCCAATTGTTTGGAACTGTCGACAACACCACATCCACAAACTTATACCATTGGGTATCTCTACCAAGGTAGAGATCTCTGCGTCAACCAATAGTGGTTCCTTCCCTATGGAATTAAGCCCTTCAAGGATGAGGTATCGGGTGATATTTCCCCTCTTGAATTTTTTTATGTTCATTTATGCCAACCTTACTTGTGGAAACATCATGTTGTATATGAATCTAGACCTTGCATTGTTATTATTACTTTGGGAAAAAAATTGTACAACATACCAGAGGTATCTCTACCTACTATCATTTCTTTGATCTCCGCTAAGAAATGCAGGAAGGTCATCTCCCAGACTGGTAAATTTTTCTTCTTTATGATTCTCTCTTAAAGTGAATAGAAGGTAGTGGGAAGGTGCATGGCCTCCATATAGTGCCTCTCCACATAGAAGAACCAGGTGGACAAGTTTGTGGAGGAATACAAAGACATATTCTCCTCACCCACTATGGTACCTCTACATTGTCAGGTCAAACATTCAATCGATCTAACCCTCGATGCACCACTACCCAATGGGCCAGTTTATCATTTCTCTCTTATGAAAAATGAGGAAATCGTTCTCCAGATCCAGGAGATGCTTGAAAAGGGGAACATCCAAAAGATAGGACTTGATGACTCTCCATTGATTATAGGGCCCTAAACAAAATCACAGTTAGTAATTGGTACCCATTTCCTGAATTGACGACCTTTTTGACCAATTCAAGGGAGATAAGTACTTTGGTAAGATTGACCTGAAGTAATTTGTGGTGGTATATCTAGATGATATCCTCATCTTCAATAAGATTTGGGCATAATACTTGCAACATATTCAATACGTGATTCACACTCTGGGACAACACAAGCTATGTGCTAACTTGGAAAAATGCTCCTTCGACATGAACAAGGTCCAATACCTAGGCTACATTCTTGATATGCATGGTGTGCATGTGGATCCATCCAAGATCCAGGCCATTTTTTATTGGCCAACCCAGACCACACTAACTGAGCTTCAAAGTTTCTTGGGACTTGTCAATTTCTATCGCAGTTTTGTGTTGGGATTCTCCCATATCGTATGGGCCCTTAGACAAGTAACCAAGGGTGGTAGAAAATAAACGTTCATGTGGGGAAAGTTTCAATAGAGAGTGTTAAATGATCTAAAACATCTTTTGTGCTCATCCTCGATGCTCTCACTACCTAATCTACAACAACCTTTTGATATTGAGACAAATGCCTTAGATTATGTTGTGGGAACAATTCTCACTCAGCATGGTCTTCTAATGGCCTATCATAGTTTGACACTATCAGATGTTGTCCGTAAGAACCCCACTTATGAAAACAAAATGTATTTCAATGTACAATCTTGTCACCAATGGAGGCATTACATTCTCTGGAAGAAGACATTCATCAACACTAGTCAAAATCCTCTGTAGTTCATGAAAACACAAGGTAAATAGGAGAACGACCTCCATCAAAAGTGGTCCACATATTTGTAGAAGTTTCATCTCAACATCAAACATAAGACATGGAGAACCAATTACATCGTTGACCACCTCATTCAACCTCTAGTTAAAACATTAACCATGGTGTTCCACTTCTACGGACATGAGGCGTTTAGGTGGCCCCAATTCTACGAGAGGGGTCCTTACTTCGATACCACTTACTATATGTTGTGTACATACATGCCCGTCATTGAATTTCATCTTTAGTATGGATTGTTGTGCCATCTGGGCCATCTATGTGTTCCTTCAAGCAAGCGGGAAAATCTTATTTGGGAAACTCACTACAGTTGGATGGCAAGACACTTTGGTGTGGAAAAGACATTGGCAATGCCATAAAATTATTTCTATTGGATGAAACTTTGACATGAATTCGACTAGTACATTCGGTCATTCACTTCCCACTCTATTCCCAAACTATCCATTAAGAATAAAGGCATGTACGATCCTCTACCTACTCTTGATAGGCCCTGGAAATCCATCTCTATGGACTACATGTCTAACCTTCCTTCAACCAAGGAGGGAAATGACTTTTTTTTATGGTGGTTGATCGATTTTCTAACATGGCCATTCTGACAGCTTGTAAAAAGAGTATCACAAAGGAGGCCATTACCAAACTCTTCTTCGAACAGGTATGGAAACATTTTGGGATACCACAAACCATCATCTCAAATCGGGACAATAGGTTCCTAAGAACATTTTAGTCGATCGTCTAGTAACTATTGGACACTAATCTCACCAAATTCACTGCCTTTCATCCCCAAACTGATGGCCAGACAAAGGTCATCAATCAGATGATCATGCATATCTTGTACATGTACAACTCCAATCATCTACACACTTGGGATGAAAGTCTCCCCTATGTTTGGCATGCCTTATATTGAGTAGGGTAGTGAAAAAGAGTGGCATGGTTGTTTGATGGTTGAATTAGATGTCTAGTGATTTGTAATGAACATATTTGTTGAACCATGCGAGAAAATGAATTCCATTGATTGAGTTAGAACCATGTAACTTGGTTTCTTCACCCTGGTCACCTCATATTTTGGGTTTGGGTGATATATACATTGGATTCCAATGGTTGGGTGAAAAATTTCTTGTAAGAAATTAATTTCTTAAACTATCTTCTATCAAAAGATAATTGTCTTGTCTATATTTATGAATCTACAATTTTATAATGGTTTTTGTCATTGAAATATATTTATTTTGCATGTTGTATGTGATTATATTTAAATATGTTCAAGGTCATTTGTTTTCCATGAAATCTTATTATTCCATGCTTGTATATTCCATTTCATTTTGTTATTTTTCATGGTGTATGCATTTAATTTATTATAGGCATCTATGGAAGTCCGTCTTTTCATTATTATGGTAAAATGGTCTCTTCATAATTGAAATTTTAATACATTGTCTCGTGGCTCCTTGTCTTGTGGCTAGGAGTGTTGGCTAGGGACACTACAAAGCCCTTGATAACTTTCATGCCGTTTATCCATGAAAGGATCTTATAAATGAGATTCAAATGGGGGTGGTGTGTATATTTAATGTGACGTCTACTCCATTATTGTCATCTTCATGAAATCATACTAATTATGATATTTCCCATCCATTTCATGGCCATGTCTATGTATTAAATAAACTCATTTTGAAAGAGATCCATACAAAGGTCGTCAAACACATACACTTGAGCTTACAAATATTGATTATGGCATACTTTTATCTTAGCAAGGAATTACCTCTTGGTTCACATATGAGTTCCATACAAAGGTCATCAAGCACATACACGTGAACTTATTGATTATGTCATACTCTTATCTTACATGTGAACTTATTGATTATGGCATAATCTTATCTTAGCAAGGAATTACCTCCTGGTTCACATATGAGGTCCATACAAAGGTTATCAAGCACATACACTTGAACTTATTGATTATGGCATACTCTTATCTTAGCAAGAAACTATCTCTTGGTTCACATATATATGCAAGAGAAAATTCAACATTCAACAATGACTTCTAGGGTGCCTCATGGTGTAAATACTATTACCTCTCACAACATTCAACAACGACTTTTAGGGTATCTCATGGTGTAAATACTATTACCTGTCATTGTCCTCATGGTACAAATATCCACTTTAAGGAGAGAAGGAGAGTGTGTAGATTAGTCTATAAGGTAACTTTTTGGGTTGTGATATTTGGATTTCATCCCCATACATACATATATATATGAACTCAAAAATAGGTTGTGAATTCTTAAACATGGTGTCAAAGTTGTAAACTCTAACTTTTTATCAAATACTACTCATACCTTATCAAATACTACTCATACCTCGAGAATTCCTCCACCACCACCTTCATATGCTTGTTAAATAAAACCCTTCTTCATATCTCATATGATTCAACCACTACTACCACCATATGCTTGTGAAATAAAAACCTCATTCGAATGATATATGATAGAAATGGCATCATTCCTAACCATTACTTATGAGCCCCTTTTCTGATAAATTGTGAAGGACAGAGAAATGCAGAGAGAAAAGAATAGTATATTCAAATGTATGAAGAAGTACAGAACAGAACTGAAGAGGTTAAGCTCACTGCTACAATGTAAGATGGTTGAGCTATATATGCTCAAACAAGACGA
>SNQJ01S0001393.1:282199-298097 GCA_010110895.2 Picea sitchensis
TGAGCCATCATATTGACCTCATACCCGGAGCAAGTTTACCGAATAAGGCAGCATACAGGTTGACACCTCAGGAGAATGAGGAAGTCAAAAGGCAGGTACAGGATCTGCTAGACAAAGGACTGGTCAGGGAGAGTCTCAGTCCGTGTGTTGTTCCAACAGTACTGATCCCAAAGAAGGATGGAGGCTGGAGGATGTGTACAGACTCCAGGGCGATAAATAAAATCACCATCAGATACAGATTTCCACTGCCGAGAATGGACAACTTGATGGATTGCCTGAGTGGGGCAACTTACTTTTCAAAGATTGATCTCAAGAGCGGATATCATCAGATCCGGATGAGAGAGGGAGATGAATGAAAAACAACATTCAAAACAAACGAGGGTTTGTACGAATGGCTGGTCATGGTGTTTGGTTTGACAAACGCGCCAAGCACATTCATGAGGCTGATGAATGAAGTCCTGCGGGAATTCATTGGCAAATTTGTGGTCGTGTATCTGGACGACATATTGATTTTCAGCGAGACAAAGGCTGAACACCTGAGACATTTGGCCATTGTGATGAGAAGGCTACAGCAGGAGAAGCTGCTGATCAATTTGAAGAAGTGCTCATTTATGCAGACAGAACTCATCTATTTGGTTTTTGTAATTTCGGCTAATGAATTGAAGATGGATCCTGAGAAGGTGGAAGTAATCAGGAATTGGCCATCGCCGAGGAATGTTTTTGAGGTAAGGAGTTTCCATGGATTAGCTAGTTTCTACAGGAAATTCATTCAGAATTTTAGTGGAATTAGCGCCGCGATGATGGATACAGTGAAGAAACGGCATAAAAATTTCCAATGGACAGCAGAGGCCGAGAGAAGCTTCAGTCTGTTGAAGCGAAAGATAACAGAGCAACCAATTCTAGTGTTGCCTGATTTTCGGAAAACATTTCAGGTGAAGTGCGATGCAAGTGGGTATGCTGTTGGAGGGGTCTTGAGTCAAGATGACAGACCTGTGGCATATTACAGCGAGAAGCTGGATGATGCGAAGCTGAAATACTCCACATACGATAAGGAGTTCTATGCCATCATACAGGCATTGAAGAAGTGGAGGCATTATTTGATACCCAAGGAGTTTGTATTGTACAACGATAACCATGCATTGCAGTTTGTAAGTCAGCAGGAGAAGCTGAATCAAAAGCATGCAAAGTGGGTGGAATACATGCAGAATTTCACATTTGTGATCAAGCACATTTCGGGGATTGCTAACAAAGTGGCTGACGCTTTGAGCAAAAAATGTTTATTGTTGCAGGAATTCAGGGTCAAGACCTTGGGTTTTGAAAACCTAAAAGATATGTATGCAGGTGATGCATACTTTGCAGAGGCATACGAAGCAGCCGAGAATCTAGTTCTCAGGGACCGAAGTTTGTGGCTGGAATATATAATTCAGGAAGGATTGATGTTCAAAGGCAATCAATTGTGCATACCGAATTGTTCCATGAGGGAGAATTTGGAGAGAGAAAAGCACAGTGGGGGCTTAGTAGGTCATTTTGGACACGATAAGACATTCGCCAAGCTGAGCGAATCATATTATTGGCCAGGCATGCACACCGATGTCAAACGGTTTGTTGACAGATGCAGGATATGTCAACATGAGAAGGGCCGAAAGAAGAACACAAGGTTCTACCAACCATTGCCATACCTGAGAGGCCATGGGAAGCCATTAGTATGGATTTTGTTTTAGGATTGTCGAGAACACAGCGAGGAGTTGATTCCATTTTTGTGGTGGTAGACAAGTTCTCGAAAATGGCACATTTCATTCCATGTCATAAGACCAGCGATGCGACCCACATCGCGAATTTGTTTTTCAAAGAAATTGTCAGATTGCATGGGTTGCTGAGAAGCATAGTCTCGGATCGGGATACCAAGTTCATAGGTCATTTTTGGAGGACGCTATGGAAGAAGCTAGGGACTGACTTGGCATTCAGTTCTTCTTATCACCCCCATACAGATGGGCAGACAGAAGTAGTCAACAGGAGTTTGGGAGATCTATTGAGAATCCTAGTGGTGGAGCATCACAACAGTTGGGATCAGATCTTACCACAGGCAGAATTTGCGTACAACGATTCGGTGAATCGGAGTACAGGAAGGAGTCCATTCCAGATTTTGTATGGGACACATCCAAGAGGAGTATATGAGCTCAAGGAGTCAGAACAGGCTGAAAATAGCTGCGCGAGGGCTGAAGAGTTCGCGGAGGTGATGCAGGAACTTCACAGTCAGGTGAAGCAGTGGCTACAGAAGGCAAACCAGGAGTATAAGCGTAGAGCCGATCAGAGGAAGAGACAAATTCAGTTTGAAGTTGGGGACATGGTTCTGGCGCACCTGAGGAGAGAAAGGTTTCCAAGGGGAATGTATAATAAGCTCAAGATGAAGAAGATCGGGCCGTGCAAAGTCCTGAGGAAATTTGGTGAGAACGCATATGAGCTTGAGTTGCCAGAGGGCATTGGGATATCTCCGATTTTCAATATTTCGGATTTATACCCCTACAGGGCTGGAGAGGCAGACACTAGAACTGAAGGACCAGTAGTCCAGTGGAAGAAACAATTGCCAGTTGCACAAAAACTGTAGATGGAGTGCATACTGGATAAAAGAGTTGGCAGGAAGACCAGGAGAAAGCAGTATTTTGAATACCTGGTGAAATGGAAGAATCACCCAGTGGAGGATGCCAGCTGGGAAACAGAGGCAGTCATACAGAAGCATGGGAAAACTGTACAGGAACTCATGGACAGGATCCCATGAAATCTTTTGAGCCGAGGAGTATGATGCAGGAGCATCCACACCTCATCAAGCGAGCCAACGCGTGGAGCAAGGGAAAGACAGCTGGATAGCACCAGCACTAAATTTTGAAACACTTTGAAACTATTGTGCAAGACATTAATGTATTGATGTGATGAAGTGCATTTTGTATATGTAATGGACCTTGAGCCTTTAAGCTCTCGTCCTTTGGTAGATGAGGCATTTATTAGTTTTAATGCTGTTAGATAGGAATTTGTTGTAGAATTAATAGCTTCAGATTTCGAGAGGGAAAACGGATTATAGGCACCCTCTTTTGTATCATTGTAGGATTAGCATTCAGAGCATTGAGAATAGAACCAGGAGCAAGAAGAGCAGAGCAGAGAAATGTGAAGAACACCCATGTACAGGTTGAATTAATAAGAAAGAGTCTTTGATTCAATTCCATGGCTGTGATTATTCTCTGTGTGTTGTTATTATTATGCTGTTGCATATTTGCTTCTTGTTATGCCTTTGTTCTATATGTTGTATGTGTGATTTCATGGTAAATGTGAAGTCTGAGAGAGGAGAATGAGTTTCAATTGTTTCTCTGTCTGAGCCAAGAGATTCCTGCATAGAGTGCAGTTGAATTCCTCCGCATAGAGTGCGTTGAGGAGGCTCACAGTTAAACTCTTATACTCGTTTGCCCAGGATTGAATTGGGTTCTTAGGGTCATCGAAGCTGTACAGGAGAAGTGAAGACTGGAATAGAAACCTTAGCAGTTGTCTGAGCAGAAGGCTAAGGATTTCTGTGGTTGTGAGCGCGCAGAGTCTGGGTGACTCCAATGCTTTGAGAGTTGTTGGAGGTCTGTTGAAAAAAGTATGTGTTAAGGTCTTGGAAGCAGTCAGAGAAATTGAGCTCAGGAGGGATAGTTCCCTTAAGAATCCAGTGGAGCAGACGCCGGAGGGATTTGAACAGGAAGCGCTTTGAAGCAGAGGATATTTTTAAAGAAGAGAATCGACTGCCAGGATTCGCCGAGCAGAATCGCAAAATCCCGAGGATCGCCCGATCGTGGAGGAGCTACGCAGAATTTAACCCATAGGCACAGGCAGGGTTAAAACCATCGGGATTCGGCATATCGGGGTTTGCGAATACAAGAGCTTTGAACTCGTTGAAATCGCAATTTCCGATTTCGCAAATTTGCAGGGGCCGTCGATCGGAGCAAGGACAGGTGGCACGCGATCCCATCATATCGGGGTTCGGCGTTCAGAGTTTGGTGAGGTAAGAGTTTTATACCTCGTGAAATCGCGAGTCACGATTTATCGATTCAATGGGAGCCGTCTATCAGAGCAGGGACATGTGTCATGAGATCCCGGGAGGTCGGGATTCAGCATTCGGCGATTCTCGTTGAAAATGAATTGGAACGAAGAAATTGCGATTCTGCGATCCCCGATCGCACGGGAGAAGGAAGTGATGTGGCTGAGTGGGACCACATATGTTAGTGGAATCCATGTGGCGTCGGATTGGGATTCGGGGTTCGTAGAATTGGAGGCGTGTGAATCGCGGCATTGTATTCACCGATTTCCCGATAGGGAAATCCCCGAAAGGGCAGAAGAGTTGACACGTTGACCATCGGGTTTCGGGGTTCGGTGTTTTGAGTTGCAAGAAACCTGTGACCGTGAGTTTCGCAATACAACGAAACCCGATTTCCCGATTTCCGAAGGGGATATCACTGAAGGAGTTTACTATGGGTAACTCCCAAGGGGAGTAGGAAGAGCATTGACTCTTCGGGGCGGTGCAGAAAGAAGGTCCTGGTGAGAGCGACTTGCTGCCGAGAGCGGTTGTGTCATAATGGAAAATTGAGAAAATGATATTTAGAAGAAGGATTTGATATATAATTAATATTTTGAATGGTATTTAAAAATAAATTAAGATGTAATTTTTTTTTTTTTTAAATTAAGTTAAAATTGAAATTTATGTAAGTTAGTAATTTAGTTTAATTAATTTGAAAAAGTTGTTTCAGAGTGGAGTTTAATTTGAGATATTTAAAGAAGGAGAGTGGGATCTTACTAGGTTTTATTTGGAATACACACAAGGGAATCATCTCTCTAGCAAAAACAAGTGATCCATATAGTTTTTCTTAGTGAAGTCAAAGAAAACTAGAAGTTAGGAAACCCTTTGAAAACTAGAATTTTTTGTGGCATGGACTCTCAAATAAGGTCCCAACTTGGAATAATGATCAAAAGAGGAACTGGCATGGTCCATCTAGGTGGTTCCTGTGTAAAAATAATGAAGAAACAATGGGTCATTTGTTTGTTCAATGTCCTTTTTCAAGTATGTTTTGGCCGAGAGTTTTTAGCCTGGCAAGTGCTAATGTAATATGGAGAGGAGAAACCCTAGATGCCTATTTTTTAAGACTTTAATATAATTTAAAATATTGTGTTTTCCTTTCATGAGTTGCCTTTGAATGTGGAAATCCATAAGGGTTCCCTTGGTAAACTATCATATAGTGTTTAAATTTTTTTTATTTTTAATACACCTTCCAAATGCCTTTTTCCAGATAGTATTTTTGTCAAATATTAGAAGTACCATTTTTTTGTTTTTTTTGACATTTTGTATACTCTTGTTACTTCTATTTTAAGTTTGTTGGTCACAATATTTGACATATATATGTGACCTCTAATTTTAAAAATATTTTTTAACATATGCTATTTGAGCCTTGAGTCAAGTTTATCAAACATGTTCTTGAGAAATCAGAAGGCCATTTCATGTTTAGATTCCTCGATGAAATCTATGGTCTTTTTCATTTTTTTCTAGATACTTTCATGGTTCACTGATAAATTTTATAGGTTACAAAGATTAAATATTTATTACCCTACTCTTTCCTTAGATTCTTTACTTCCAACAAAATTCTCACAAATAGAAATCTCCTTCATTTTATTTCAAAGCTTATCACCTTTTACTTCCAACCTTTAATGATTCCAATGATTCAATACTTAACATGTCTTACCTTCAACCATTTAATGATTTAAATTAAAAAAAAAAATTATATGTTATTGAAAATACATATAGCTTAAAAATGATAATGTAAGATACTTTCTACACAATGTCAAGAATGTCTCTAAAGTATAGAGTAAGTTAACAAAGAAATATTTTCAAACTTTATGCAAATTCTTTCATTACCAAAACAATGCCATCTATGAACAATGTACAAATATTAGTTTTACATTTAAGGTTATTTGACTAACAACTCTTTTAATCAAAATCCTAAACAATAATTGACTTTTTTAGAAAATAAATAAAATATTTAAGTTTAGGGTTGGATAAATTTCCTCTTTTCTAATATTAGTTTTTTCAAATTCTACTTCTATACCTTAAAATTAAAATTTTGGTGACATAACAACTCCTTCCCAAAATTTTTGGTTATCTAATAATGTAAATATGTACACAAACTTACAATAAATTCCACATCGTGAAACAATGTAAATATGTAGACAAACTTACAATAAATTCCATAAGTAAAGTCCCATCGTGAAACAATGTACTAAAGGTGGCCAATCAACATAGTGGAAATCATAAATTCCATAAGAAAAGTCCCATCGTGAAACACTGTACTAAATGTGGCCAATCAACATAGTGGAAATAATAATATAAGAAACAATTTCAGAGTAAACATTACAATATTGTAATTATGAAGAAATAATGAAATATCGTGTCCAAATATTTGAAATGACACTTTTCTCATAGAAGTTAAAAATTTGATTACTTGAATATTGTTAAATAAAAAAATAGCATTTCCATGTATAATATGTGCATGAATAATTATACTTATGGAAACTTTAACAAGAAAAAGCTGATATATATTGACGGTCATCCATGAACTCATGAGAACATTGCATAATTCATAAACAATTGCACGTCCTCAATATTTAGTTTAAATTGTTCCTTTGAGGAACACTCAGATGACAAAGAGTTATTTATGAAAACGAAGGCATCTAGTTTTTTGTTGTGCATGCAATACATAGTTTGCCCATGGTGACAATTTGCTAATAAAATATAACTTTCATAGACCACTAATGGCTCGTCAAAAATTCCTTGCATTGGGTCTACCTTTAGACGTCACCTTGGGGCATAAGAAAAGATGATTGAGTAATTGTATTTTTTGATTTTCAATGGAACTAATGTAAATGTATTGCTTAATTCGACATTTGTTTTACAAATTGATTGGTTGCATGTTACAAACATTACATCAAATATGGAGACTAAGATCCCTATAACATCTACACAAGAACTTTTGTTTATTTTATTTATTGAGTTCTCTTAATATTTTTTATACTTTTAAATATTAAAATAAAATCAAATTAATTTAATATTAGTTTAACCTTAATAAATTTATTAGTTTCTTCACTAACCAAATCGAATACTTACATTTCCTTATGAGGAGATTCATAAAATTGGTGGTGGAACAAAAAATCATAAAGTCATTTAAAGCCAACCGTGTATATTAAAATTCATTATTATTAATGATTTCATTTTCATATTTAGTAGTTATATATTTTTTCAATTAATATTTAAACTTCATTATTATTAATGATTTTGTTTTTGTATTTACTAATTGTGATTGTAATATTTTTTTACAATATACCAATTATAAATTTAATTATGAACAATTATTATAATGCTATCAATAAAACAAATGAGAAAATAACATTTCATGAGAGTATTTTTTGATTGTAAACAAGTTTAATCAACATATTGTATCTTCCTTGACAATAAACAATTTACCTTGAAGAATAATTAAACATTATATGACATTAATAGTTATAATTTTTTGCAATTAGAATCTAAAGTATAAAACAAAAGTCAAACATTATATGGAAAATCTAAATTCTACTGAGTGATATATCTTAAATTTAATTTAAAAACTGAGAAATCATTAGCTTACTTATAATACATTTTATAAATAAAACAAACAACAAAATCATCAACATGATTTGAAAAAACACAATATACACAGGCTCTATACTATTAATAGCGCACCAATAGAATTGAAAGCGCATTGGTGCAATTGTAATGTAAAAATACATCGATAAACAATTTAATTGACAAAGTACGTATGAAAACTTCCACAATTACCTCTCATAGTTTATCACATGGAGTTTATCCTATGCCACTTACTCAGTGCTTTGCCTCTCATATCCTCCACCACGGGTCTCTCGAGTTTCTCCAAGATACCGTCCTCGTCATTCTTATAGCCATAATATGAACTTGCATCAATTTGCTTGTAAATCACATACCTAAAACTCATCTTCTTCACCTCGAGGGGGCTTATCGAATATCTCTTTGAGGATGGGGAGGAATTTTGTAGCTCGAAGTATCTGTAACCGGGGCCCTTGGAAGATGGAATATTACAATCTTCTAGCAACCAATTGTATAAGTGGGGCTGTGAAATTCCTCCCCAATGTAAAAGAGTTATTTGATAATCCCCCCAAGGAAAAGAAGAGGAGGTCTAGATATGATATTTATGAGCAAATTGACACTAGTTATTATGTATATAGGGATGATGAGAACAATATCTTGGAGAAAGTTGAGAGGCCTGCAAAGGGGGAGATGTTGGCTAGAGCATTGAAGGAGTGGTAGATGATCGAGTATATCTAGAGGAAGGCCAAGTTGACGATCATGAGTGGGGAATTCATTTTCATTCAGATGGTCCTATTCGAGGAAGAGGAGGATGTGACGAAAGAAATGGGAGGGTAAAAAAAGGGAACCTAACATTAGAGAGAGTGAGATTTTGTTTCACATGTGCCCCTTCTGAATGAAAAAGAGATTGAGTGCATGGTTGTGGAGAAGAAGAAAATTGATCTTCTTAGTAAGTATAAGCATGAGAAACTCATGGATGAGCAGGATGATGAAAATGAAATGCTTGATATTTAGTGATAAGGCATGTTGACAAATCTTATGGATCATCATTTGTTTTTCCAAATGTGTTTCTTAACTTTTTTTAAATATAGAATATGTACCTTAGGTCATTATTGAGGTTGAAACAAAATTATAATTAAGACATCCACCAACATCCTTGCTTCTTGATCCATGAAAATGGGTATTGGGAAGCTTTGATCTTAGAGCTTAGAAGTCCTAATTATGTGAAAGTAGGGGCCAAGATGACTACTTGTAAGGGGATGAGGTTGATGTGATTGGTGCCACTTACAAGGGCCTTGGTTACATATACTTTAGGTCTACTAAATTCCTCCCCATCCTCAAAAAGATATTCGATAATCCCCCTAAATACAAAGAAGAGTAGGTGTAGGTATGTGATTTACATGCAAATTGACACCAATTTGTATTATGGCAACATGAATGATGAGGATTGTATCTTGGAGAAAGTTGAGCAACCTATGGAGGAGGAGATTCAAGGCAGATAACTGAGGAAGTGATAGAGGATCGAGTCCATGTGCTAAATTATGAGAGGCACCGATGAGTGATCATATCTCACAAAATCTTAAAGGAACATTTTATTAATAAAAATAATCCACCACCTTCACGATTGAGGCAAACAAAAAAGGAAGGTGCATCGCAATTAGAAGCATGGTAGGATGTCCAAGTTTAGACTTATGAAATCACAAGGATGACCCATGGACCAACATGATACTAAGTTCAACATGTGCCTCTTCGACATTTAATTTTATATAAAATGTAAAGCAACTATGGTGAGAAAATTTTTAAATATAATATCTTGTTGAAGTTTTCTTAATTGTCTAGTGAATCAACCCCACCAAGTAAAAATAATATGGAAATTTTTGATGTGGACATTCAATTATGATATTTCCTCATAAGAAAAAGAAAAATTAAAATAAAAGGAGATTATTGCTAATTTAAAATGGAAAGGGTAATGAAGAAAAAGATATTAAATCATTGTCTAATTCAATATAACATTGTTAAATTACAAATTATAATTATAAATGAAAACTTTTTTAAGAGAAAAGATGATATGAAATAATAGATATTTATATTATGATTATGATTGATGATTGTGTTTTAAAATACTAGTTTAAAGTTAGTTTTATGATGAACAATGTGGACAAATTTCTAGGTTGGAGAAATATGGATTCATTAGACACTTTAAAGGAAAAAAAAATTGACTATTTTTCATAATCAAAAGAATATAATATTGTACAAACTTACAACAAATTCCATAAGTAAAGTCCCATCGTTAAACAATTTACTAAATGTGGCCAATCAACACAATGGAAATCACAATATAAGAAACAATTTCAGAGTAAACATTGTAATATTGTAACAATATTTTGATACCAAGAAAAAATGAAATATCATGTCTAAATATTTGAAATGACACCTTTCTTGTACAAGTTAAAATTTTGATTACTTTAATATTGTTAAATACAAACATAGCATTTCCATGAATGTTTATTCTCATGGAAACTTTAACAAAAAAAACATGTTATATATCGACGATCGTCTATGAATTCATGGGAACATTGTAGGATTCATAAATAGTTGTAGGTCGTCATTATTTAGTGCAAATTGTTCATTTGAAGAACAATCAAATGAAAAAGAGTTATTTATCAAAAGGAAATCATCTAGTTTTTTGTTGTGCATGCAATACATAGTTTGTGTCCTCGTGACGAGTTTCTAATAAACTGTAACTTTCGTTGACCATTAATCGCTTATCAAAAATGTCGTGCATTGGGTCTTCCTCTAGAAATCCCCTTGGGGTGCAAGAAAAAAATGATTGCGTAATTTATTTTTTGATTTTCAATGGAACTAATATAAATGTATTGCTTAATTTGACATTTGTTTTACAAATTGGTTGGTTGCATGTTACAACCATTACATCAAATATAGGGACTATGCTCCCTATAACATCTGCACAAGAACTTTTGTTTATTTTGTTTATTGAGTTTGTTTAATATTTTTATACTTTTAAATATTAATATAAAATTAATTTTATTTAATATTCATTTAACCTTAACAAATTAATTAGTTTCTTCACTAACCAAACCTAATAATTACATTTTCTTATGAGGGGATTCATAAAGAGGGTGGTGGAGAGAAGGCAATTGTCGTATATTAAAATTCATTATTATTAATGATTTTGTTTTGATATTTACTAATTATAATTATAATAATTTTTTACAATATAAGAATTATAAATTAATTATGAACAATTATTATAACATTATCTATAAATTAAATTAGAAAATAGCATTTCATGAGAGCAATTTTTGTTTGTAAACATGTTTAATTAACATATTGTATCTTGCTTGAAAATAAACAATTCAGCTTGAAGAAGAATTAAAAAATATATGGCATTAATGGTTATAAGTTTTTGCAATTACATTTTAAAGTAAACGATTTCATAAAACTAAATTCAAACATTATATTGAAACTCTAAATTCTAATTAGTGGTATATCCTATATTTAATTTAGAAATAGAGAAATAATTAGTGTATTTATAATACATTTTATAATTCAAACAAACAACAACAACATCAACATGATTTAAAAAAACAAACTATACATGCGTGTTATATTATTTATAGTGCACCAACATGATTGAAAGTGAATCGGTGCAATTATATCATAGAAATGCATCGAGAAACAAGTTAGCTGACAAAATGTGTATGCAAACTTCCACAATTAAAGTTTTGTGGAGGTTTTACTTTTCATAGGAAATCACTCTTCTATGCCTCTCATAGTTTATTGCATGGAATAGATCCTCTACCACTTCCTTAGTGCTCTGGCTCACATTTCCTCTTCCAAAGGCTGCTCGAATTTCTCCAAGATACTGTCCTTGTCATTCCTACAGTCATAATATGTATTGGTGTCAATTTTCTTGTAAATTGCATACCTACACCTCCTCTTATTTGACTTGAGGGGGCTTATGGAATATCTCTTTGACGATAAGGAAAATTTTTGTATCCATGGGGTATATGCAACCAGGGCCCTTGGAAGATGGAATGTTACAATCTTCTAGAAACCATTTGTATAAGTGGAGCTATGAAATTCCTCCCTGATGTCAAAACGTTATTCGATAAGCCCCCCAAGGCAAAGAAGAAGAGGTTTAGGTATGATATTTACAAGTGAATTGACACTAGTTATTATGGATACATGGACAATGAGAATGGTATCTTGGAGAAAGTTGAGAGGTCTGTGAAGGAGGATATGTTGGCCATAGCATTGAGGGAGTGGTAGAGGATCAAGTCTATATAGAGGGAAGCCAGGTTGATGATCAAGAGTGGGGAAGTCATCTCCATTAGGCCAGTCCTATTCGAGGAAGAGGATTATGTGGTGAAATAAATGGGAGAGTAGGAAAAGGGAACCCAACATAGAGAGAGTGAGATTTTGTTTCCTATGTGCCCCTTTTGAATGAGAAAGAGATCAAGCACATGGTTTTGGGGAAGAAGAAAAATGAGCTTCTTAATAATTATAGGCATGAGGAACTCATGGACAAGGAGGATGAGGCCAAGGAAATGCTTAGTATTTGGTGATAAGGCATGTTGGCAAAGCTTAAATGGATCATGATTTGTTTTTCCAAATGTGCTTCTTAAATAATGTTACATATACAATATGTACCTTAGTTCATTCTTGAGGTTGACACAGTATTATAATTAAGACATCCACCAGGATCCTTTCTTCTTGATCCAAGAAAAGGGGCACTAGGAAGCTCTGATCTTAGAGATTAAAAATCCTACTTATGCCAAAGTAGGGGCCAAGATGATGGACATGGAAGGGAATGAAGTTGGTTTGTTTGGTTCCACCAACAAGGTCCCTCATTACAAATACTTTGGGGATACTAAATTCCTCCCCATCCTCAAAAAGATATTCAATAAGCCCCGGCCCTAAAGACAAAGAATAGGCAGTGTAGGTATGTGATTTAAAGGACAATTGACACCAATTCATATTATGCAACATGAATGTTGAGGACGGTATCTTGGAGAAATTCGAGCAGCTCATGGAGGAGCAGAGTCGAGGTAGATAACTGAGGAAATGATAGAGGATCGATTCCATGCCCTAAATTATGAGAGGCACTGAAGATTGACCTTTTTTTTCTCCCTCGCAAAGCAAAACCTCCACAAAATTCAATTGTGGAGGTTTCCATATGTAGTTTGTGAATTAGGAAAATATATATAGATAAAAAAAATTAAATTATTAAACACAAACATACATAACTAATTTGTATTTATAAAAAACTAAAATTAATTTACTTTTGAAAAAAAAAAGTGAAAAAGTAAACGATGCTATATTAAAAAATATAAAAAGCACCATTGTCAATGCTCTATTGCAAACAAAAAACATTGAACAACGATTTGTTAAATTTAACGCACTGGTACATCATTGTTAATAAATCACCGATATCTATAGTAGTGCATTGTGTTACATAGCGCACTAGTTACAGGTTGATATGCAAAATGCACCACGATGTTATTTTAAATATGAACTATGTAATGTGGTGCAAACGGTTCTATGGAATGCACCACTTTAATAGATTTTTTTTCTATTAAACCAAGTGGTGTGCTTTGTTATATGAAAAGCACTGGTACTCTATGTTCCTTGGAGCACATGACACTTTTTGGTGGTGCATTGTATTTTATATTAAAAGACACACCGCTATGATATTATTTTAAATATTTGTCTCGGTGTGACTCTGTTAACAACACTAGTGGATTGTGGTGAATTTAACACACCGACTCTCCATTTTTAGATTTGTTTGCATTGTTACTGATGCGTTTGTCTTATAATACATTGGTAAGAAGACGTCCCATAAAACGAAATGCTATGGTAGATCATTATGTATTTTTATCGATGTCTTGCAATACACAACATCGATGCGTTGTATGTATTTGACGTAACACCGAACAAAAGATTTGGATATAAAATTGAACGGTGTGTTCAATTAATAGAACGCACCAGTGTGTTTATATTAATTACTGCATTGTCGAAGATCTTATCAGTGCTTACCATAATATGCACTACATTGATAATTTGTGAAAATTCCTCCCAGTACTATGCTCTTTACAACACTGGTGCTTTTGTTGGACCTATGGGCAATGTTACGTTAAATAATTTTTATCAGAACTTAAGTGATATTATGTGTTACTTCCAATGCACCGATGTTACCATGATATTGGAGAACCAAATTTTTGTTCGGTGGTACTTTATGAAGAATAGAGCATTGATCATGGGGCATCCAATGAGATAACCCACTATGCTAAGTTAGTCAATATTTGTCTTGGTGCGGTTCTCTAAAAAACACTGGTGTATTTGGTTAAAATGGTTTCAATACAAAATTAAAGTTTATGGAACGTAAATTTAGTGTTTCACTTAATTAAATGGAATGTTATGGTGCAGGGAGAAACTAAGTACGCATCGGTTGTAGGGTGTCTGAAAGGATGCACCACTTTGTTTTTTAATTTATCGTGATGCTCTTCCTTGAAAGACAATGGTGTCTATGTTTATATTAGACAAACCGACAACAATGCTTGTTGTAAATTTAACACAGGATGCACTGCATCAAGGTGAATCAAAGCGTTCAAGCACACCATGCGGAATTGGAAAAGAAATTGAAAAAAATGACAAATTTCAAGCTAAATTCCAATTTTAATTGGATGAAAAGGAAAATATGAAGGTAATAAACAACTATATTGGAGTCTCATGTCCCAAGCAAGCATGATTTCACCATTGAGAGGAAATGAAACTTCCTGGTAATTTCTAAGATTTGGAAATGTTTGGAATCTAGCAATGGAGTTATCCAAGCCAGTGTAGAGAACTAGAAATAAATCATCTTTGGAAGGAGGTTGAGAATCGATGTGTTCTTGTTATTTTGGAAGCACGATATAAAGTGTAATTGTGAAAATCAGTTTCATATTTTTTTTTAATTACCCTTCTATGTGATGCAGGAGCACCTCAAGCGAGCCAGCGCGGAGACAACGGACAACTGGACAAGTGCCCAACACAAATTTTGAAATTGTCTTGAAGTTAATGCGCCAATCTTAAATGAGATAATTAAGAAGGAGCACACTTGTANCTGTCGTCCTTAGTAGGTAGAAGGCATTTATAGTAGTTAATGCAGGTAGATAGAATTGAATGTGTAGATTTGACAGATTTAGTGTGCAAGAGGGAAACGGGATATAGACACCCTCATTGTGTATTGTAACATAAGGGGAGAATAGATGAGACTATGCCAATTGAGAGCATAGAAGAGAAGCAGAGAACTGTAGTGAGAATTCCATGTACAGAAGTTTTGGATTAATACAAAGAAGGTTTTGATTCAGACTCATGGTGTTCAATTATTCTCTGTGTATGCATCTTTGAATGTTTTAATCTTTCTGTCATGCAATTGATTTTATGCTATGTATGAATAATTTCTTGTTGAATGTCTAAAAATCTGAGAGAGAAAGTGTAAGGGGAATGAGTTTCAATTGTTTCTCTATCTGAGTAAGAGTTCCTGCAAGGAGTGCAGTTGAATTGCCCGCAAGGAATGCATTGACAAAGGGTTCAGAGGGTTGTCTCTGAAAGTTTAGATAGGGTAGATTTTTTTCTCATTCACATAGAAGTGCAGTTAGGCACAGGAGCCGTGCAAGGAGTGCGCAGGCTGAGTAAAGTCCCAGAGTTGCAAACCTGAGTGAAGTATTGAGAGACTATTGTTGCAGGTGTGCGCAGAGTCGAAGGGAATTCAACATTTGGAAGTGTTTGAATGTCTTCTGTAAGGAGTGCGAGCAGGAGTTTTTCTGAAAGACTCAATGTCGTGGGGAGGCTCAGAAGGATTTGAACCTTCGAAGGGGTCGAAGGAAGGTAAGAGGCCAAGTACTTTGAAAATTTGTTCAGGAAGGTGTAGCGACGAGGGACCACAAGAGGACAAGTTCTGTGGAGAGAGATACCTTGTTTAGTTGTGTAGAGGTTCTCAGAGGAAAAACAGACGGTTGGAATTCTCAATGGAGAATTCGCGAAGTCCCGTGAGTCGTCATATCTCACGGAGGAGTAGGGGAGTTACCACGAGTGCTTCGAAAGGTTCTAAGCTCAGGAGGAGTAGATTCATAGATCCAAGCCACAAGGGCCATTGGATTTACATGGAGATTTCTATTTCGGGGTTTCGTAGGTTGAAGTCCCATAACCTTTGCAACGAGAATC
>SNQJ01S0001393.1:300251-310882 GCA_010110895.2 Picea sitchensis
ATGAGTGGGAAGGAACTTCTTACAGAGGTTAAGAAGAAAGAAGAACCGCAATTCATTGTGGTTAGGAAATTGAAGATTGTTTTGACCAGCACAAGAGTGGATGATTTACCAGAAGAGGTTTGGGAACTACTTGAAGATTTTGCTGACATAGTAGTGGACGAACTACCTCGTTCGATGCCACCGATCAGAAGTGTGAGTCATCATATTGATCTGATACCAGGAGCCAGTTTTCCAAACAAAGTCGCGTACAGATTGACGCCACATGAGAATGAAAAGGTCAAAAGACAAGTCCAAGATTTGTTGGAAAAAGGTTTGGTCAGAGAAAGCTTGAGTCTGTGTGTTGTTCCAATAGTACTCAGTCCAAAGAAAGACGGAGGCTGGAGGATGTGTACTGACTCCAGGGCGATCAACAAGATTACCATCAGGTACAGATTCCCATTGTCGAGGATGGATGATTTGATGGATTGCTTGAGTGGAGCAAAATTATTTTCAAAGATTGATTTGAAAAGCGGTTATCATTAAATCCGCATGAGAGAAGGTGATGAATTGAAGACAACATTCAAAACCAACGAAGGGTTGTATGAATGGCTTGTTATGCCGTTTGGCTTAACAAATGCACCAAGTACCTTCATCGGAAAATTTGTTATCGTATATCTGGACGACATACTGATTTTCAGTAAAACAGTGGCAGAGCATCTAAAACATTTGGCTACAGCGATGCAGAGACTACAACAGGAGAAGTTGTTGATAAACATGAAGAAATCCTCATTCATGAAAACAAAGATCATTTATTTGGGGTTTTTTATTTCTGCAGATAAATTGAGGATGGATCTAGATAAGGTGGAGGTAATCAAGAGTTGGCCATCACCAAAGAGTATATTCGAGGTGAGAAGTTTTCACGGATTGGCTAGTTTCTACTGAAATTTCATCAGAAATTTCAGTGGGATTAGTGCACCAATGATGGACACAGTGAAGAAAAGACACAAATATTTTCACTAGACAGAAGAGGATGAAAAGAGTTTTAATCTGTTGAAGAGGAAAATCACGGAACAACCAATTCTGGTGTTGCCGGATTTCCAAAAGACATTTCAAGTAAAATGTGATGCAAGTGGATTTGCAATAGGGACAGTCTTAAGTCAAGAAGACAGGCCAGTGGCATATTTTAGTGAGAAGATGAATGAAGCGAAAGTGAAATACTCCACGTATGACAAGGAGTTTTATGCCATTATTCAGGCATTGAAAAAATGGAGACATTACTTGATCCTGAAGGAATTTGTCTTATACAGTGACAATCATGCACTGCAGTTTGTGACTCAATAGGAAAAGTTGAATCAAAGACATGTTAAATGGGTGGAATACATGCAAAATTTCACTTTTGTGATTAAACATATTTCTGGTACTGCTAACAAAGTTGTTGATGCTTTGAGTAGGAAGTGTTTGCTATTGCAGGAGTTCAGAGTCAAAATATTGGGTTTTGATGATCTCAGGAACATGTACAGAAATGATCTAGATTTTAAAGAAGCATATGAAGCAGCTGAGAATCCAATTCTCAGAGATAGAAGCCAATGGGCAGAATACATGATCTAGGAAGGAGTATTGTTTAAAGGTAATCAACTTTGTATTCCAAAATGCTCCATGAGGGAGAATTTGCGGAAGGAGAAACATAGTGGAGGATTAGCCAGGCACTTTGGTCACGACAAGACGTTCGCAAAGTTGAATGAGTCATATTTTTGGCTAGGAATGCGAGAAGATGTTAAGAGATTTTTGGACAGATGCAGAATTTGTCAGCATTTCAAAGGGAAGGAGATAGAATGCCGGATTTTAGCAGCCATTGCCCATACCTGAGAGGCCGTGGGATGAAATCAACATGGATTTTGTATTGGGGTTGCCAAGAACACAAAGAGGTTTTGACTCAATATTTGTGGTGGTGGATTGATTTTCCAAAATGGCACACTTCATTCCATGTCAGAAGACCAGTGACGCAACTCACATTGCAAATCTGTTTTTCAAAGAAGCCATTCGACTTCACGGCTTACCAAGAAGCATAGTTTCGGATTGAGACACTAAGTTCACAGGACACTTTTGGAGGACCTTATGGAAGAAGTTGGGAACTAACTTATCGTTTAGTTCGACTTATCATCCTTAGACGGATGGACAGACAGAAGTGGTGAATAGAAGTCTGGGAGACTTGCTGAGAAGCCTGATGACAAAACACCATAGCCAACGGGACAACATATTACCACAGGTGGAATTTTCTTATAACGACTCAGTTAATAGAAGCATAGGGCAGAGTCCATTTCAGATTGTTTATGGCATGCAACCAAGAGGAATTTATGAACTGAGGGATTCAGAACAGACTACGACTAGGAGCGCTAGTGCAAAAGATTTCGCAAAGGCGATGAAGGAACTTCACAGGAAAGTGAAGGAGTGATTGCAGAGTTCAAGCCAGGAATATAAGCGCAGAGCAGATCAACATAGGAAACAACTTCACTTTGAGGTTGGTGACATGATTCTGGCACATTTGAGAAAGGAAAGGTTCCCGAGAGGAACATATAATAAACTGAAGATGAAGAAAATCAGACCATGTAAGGTCTTGAAGAAATTTGGGGCAAATGCTTACGAGATTGAATTACCGGATGAGATCAGAATTTCTTCGATATTCAATATCTCAGATTTGTACCCATATAAAGTTGAGGAAGCAGAAGTAGCAAATGAACAACCAGTGATCCAGTGGACAAAATAGATGCCAGTTGCAGAACAGCCGCAGATGGAGTGCATACTAGACAAAAGGGTCAACAAAAAGACCAGGTGAAAGAAATACTTCAAATATCTGGTCAAGTGGAAGGGCCATCTAGTTGAAGATGCCATCTGGGAGAACGAAGCAGAGATCCAAAGGCATGGACAGACCATACGCGAGCTCATGGACAAGAGCCCATGAAAATTTTCAAGCGAGGGAGTATGATACAGGAGCACCTCAAGTGAGCCAGCACGGAGACAACAGACAGCTGGACAAGTGCCCAGCACAAATTTTGAAATTCTCTTGAAGTTAATGCACTAATCTTAAATGAGATAATTAAGAAGGAGCGCACTTGTAAAATGTAAAAGGACCTTGAGCGATCCATTCTCATCCTTAGTAGGTAGAAGGCATTTATATTAGTTAATGCAGGTAGATAGAATTCTTTGCATTAGGATTCGCGATATCACGAAGTCCGAAGTCCCGATGGAGTGAAAGGTCGTTGAAAAGTCAAAGCTTATGAGCGCATCGACGTTTCAGCAAATCGGGTTTCAGGAATCGAGGGAACAAGTTGCTTGACATCGCGACCCCTGAAATCGCGATAGGGAGAAATCCGAACAAGCAAAGAGAAAGGGTCAAGTGTGACTATCTTCGGGTTTCGGAGATTGAGAGACAATACTCTCGACCACTGGATTCGCGAAAGTGAGAAGTCCGATCTCTCGAAGTACAAGGGGGAATTTCTTGAAGTTAACTGTGGGTGCAGATTTCCTGAAAGGGAAATAGAAGAGTCGTTTCCGAGATCTCTTCGGGCCAGTGGTAAAGGAAAGATCTTGTGCACGCGGACCTTCTAACCTGTAGGTTGAGGAGGGGCTACGGTGTGTCACTATGGTGCACCTGATGATAGTAATGCACACCAGGGTGTAATGTTCAAGGAAATCAGTGTTCTTTGATCGATGCTTGTTATTTTTATTATAACATCTAAAGGTGCTTTTAAACATTTAGTCATCGGTGCATTTTTTAATATGTTTCCATTGGTGTGTGGGTACCAAAAAGGCACACTAGTAAAAAAGCCTCTACAAAAACCTCTTCCCGCCCACCTCTAATAACAACCTGCGCTATAACAATTGATGGTGCATTTGAACATTTAAGCACTAATAAGCTATGTTTTAGGGGTGCAACAGTGCGTATGTACCATATAGAAACATTAGTAAAAAAATATCCGCAAAAACCTTTGGTTCTCTCCTTCGCTATAAATAGAGAAGGGATAAATTTTTCGGGGAGGTTTTGTAAAATCCTTCGCTCGAAGGTTTTCTCCTTGTAGTGCACCTTGGTCACCTCATATCTTGGGTTGGGGGTGGTATATACCTTAGATGCCAATGGTTGGGTGGAAAATTTCTTGTAAGCAATTAGGTTCTTATATTATCTTTTGTCAAAAGATAATTTCCTTGTCTTTATTTATGAATCTACAATTTAATACCATTTAATATTATTGAAATACATTTAATTTGAATGTTGCATGTGATTATGTTTAAATATAGTCATGGGCATTTGGTTTTTATGAAATCTTGTTATTCCTTTCTTGTCTTGTATATTCTGTTTCATTTTATTATTTTGCATGGTGTGTGCATTTAATTCATTTTAGGTCTCTATGGAAGTCCATATTTGTATTATTATAGTAAAATGGTCTCTTCAAAATTGAAATGATAATACTTTTCTTAGTGGCTCCTTGTCTTGTGGTTGTGAGTGTTAGCTAGGGACACCACAAGTCTCTTGATAACTTTCATGAAATTTATCCTTGAAAAGATCTTATAAATGAGATTCAAATGGGGAGTGATATGTATATTTGATGTCTTGTCTACTCCATTATTTTCATCTCGATGAAATAATACTAATTATGATATTTCTCATCCATTTCATGGCCATATGTATGCACTAAGAACTTTTTTTGAAAGAGGTTCATACAAAGGTCGTCAAACACATACACTCGAACTTTACATATATTGATTATGGCATACTCTTATCGAGCAACTACCTCTTTGTCCACATATTTATATGCATGAGTATATATATGCATGAAGACACACAACATTGAACAACTACTTTTAGGTACCTCATAGTGTAAATGTTATTACCTTTAGGTGCCCTCATAGTACAAATATCCACTTTAATGAAAGAGAGTGTGTAGATTAGTTTAGTTATCACATATTTATATGCATGAGTATATATATACATGAGGACACACAACATTCAACAACTACTTCTATGTATCTTATGGTCTGAATACCTCTAGGTACCCTCATGGGTATATATATGCATGAGGACACACAACATTCAACAACTAATTCTACTTATCTTATGCATGAGGACACACAACATTCAACAACTATTTCTACTTATCTCATGATGTGAATACTATTACCTCTAGGTTCCCTCATGGTACAAATATCCACTTTAATGAGAAAGAGAAAGGGTGTAGATTAGCTTACCTAAGCTTTTTGGGTTGCTATATTTGGATTATATATATATAGAAATAGGTTGTGAGTTCTTAAACATGGTGACAAAGCTATAGACTTTAACTTTGATCCATTTGAAAACATGATTATGGTTTGTAAACTCTAACTTTCTATCAAAATATATAGCCTGCAATACTACTCATATCTCGACAATCCCACCACTACCTTCATAAAACTAATCGTCATACCTCACAGGATTCAATCACTTCAACCACTACTACCACCATATGCATGTGAAATAAAACCCTCATTCGGATGATAAATTAAAGGAATGACATCTTTCCAAACCATTACTTTACTTAGGAGTCCCTTTTCCTATAACATAACTTTCTATGATATTGTTTTTATCAGTGTTTGCATGCTGCTAATATCTGGGGCAAAATGATCGCTATTAACTCATCATCAACAGTAAAATTTATCATTGACGATGAGATACTAGGTCGTCGTTCTATCCATCATTCCCACTTTTAAACAGATTTTTCATCTATTTAGTTTGATCCCAACCCAGTGGGTTTGAGAACATAACACCATAGTCTTTTGTCTGCGTAGTTTTTTTGTGGTTGTAATTTAAAGGGTTGTTGTATAGCTGGTTTCAATGAAACAGAAACTAATTTTGACCAACGTCTTATCAGAGATGAGCACTGTTTATACAAAGCAATATTGCAGTAGTATTCATGGTATTCATGGTTTAGCAATATTGGAGTAGTATAGCTGGTTTAGCTGGTTACAGAAACTAATTCTTACCAACGTCTTATCAGAAATGAGGACTATTTAGACAAAGCAATACTGGAGCAGTATTCATGAACTAAAACTAATACGGGTCGTCCAGACAAATCTTACTTTTAGGATGACTAAATCGAAAGCTGGCCACGCAGGCGACTAGTTGTATTTTTTTACCAATAAATGTTACGATGAAACTGTCAAACGCAGACGCCCGAAGTCCATGAGAGTAGTAGCACTATGGATCAAGTTTCTTCGTTCCTTTTGATAAACCAAACAAAATCGAGCAAGCCAAATAGTAAAAGTTTCAATGTTATTTTGTAATAAATATGATATATAATTTGAATAATTTGACCATTTCAGAGCAATATGTTACATCAAATTTGAATAATTTGAATCAAACTTATAATATCAATAAAACTTATAATTTCAATAAACAATGGTCAGTATCTTGACTTACAAAAATTACAAAAAACATTTTTGAGGTCACTCTTGGAATTTGGAAAACAATAATATCTTCGAATAAAAAAAACAATAATCTAAACATAACTATGAAGTTGTAATTTTTTTCGTTAACGATCACTTATAATCTCAAGTATTGAAATTTATATTTTTCTAAATGTTTGGATTTTCAGCAAAATTCCACAAAAAAATACCAAAATAATTAAAAAAACAAAAATATTTAGACTACTTAAAAAAAATATTTCAAACAAACTCTTTCTTCCATTACTTTAAATTCTCCTTAATTTTATTTTTTAAATATTATTTATTTTATCTTTTAATTTAAAGAATATATAATATTTAGATTATAATAATATATATATGAACTTTATATCCATTGGAAATGGAAAATTGAGAAAATTAGATTTAGATTTAGAGGAATGATTTAATATATTATTTTATGTTTATAATTTTAATATTTCTTTTAATTTAAGGAATATACAACATTTACATTATAATATATATGAACGTTTTCTAGATTATAGAAAACCATGTATGTTAAGTTGATGGATTGGAAAATTGAGAAAATTAAAATTAGAGGAATGATTTGACACATTTTGAATGGTATAGAAAATAAATTGAGTTGTAAATGTTTATTTTTTTTTTTAAATTTAAGTGAGAATTGAAATTTATGTAATTAAGTGATTTAATTTAATTAATTTGAAAATATTGTTTCAAAGTCTAGTTTAATTTGAGATATTTGGAGTAGCGTGGGATTTTAAGATGTTTTCTTTCCTGCAAGTGATCCACATCATTTTTCTTAGTGGAGTCAACAATGCCAACATACTTTGCAATTAGACTTCAAATGAGATTTAGTTAGGCTTATTGACCCAATATATCTACATATTAAAACATAGTGATATTATGCTTAAGGATGAAGAAGATGATCTAAAATAGACAAAGAACAAAATATTTTGGGTACATATTGGAAAAACGGGTTATATAGCTAAGATGGAAGAAGTTTCCAGAAGAGTTAAAAAATTGTGGTGGAAGAAAATATGCCAAGATGGAAGAAGTTTTAAAAAATTGTGGTGGAATAAAATATGGAAGTTAGGAAGTTAGGCAACCCTTCAAAAACTAATGTTTTTTTTTGCTAGCGATGGTACACATCAGACCGAGCAGCAGCCCATTTGCTTCTTCAGTTGTCTTAGTTCTGAAGAAGGATGGCACCATGAGGATGTGCATTGATTACCAAGCCTTGAACAAGAAAACCATCAAGAATCGGTACCCTATCCCCCGCATTGACGAGTTGATGGATGAACTGCATGGGGCAATTTTCTTCTCAAAAATCGATCTATGCTCTAGATATCATCAGATCAACATCTGAGAGCAGGACATAGAGAAGATGACATTTCAATGTCATTTTGGACACTTCGAGTTCCTGGTTATGCCATATGGGCTAACCAATGCACCCGCTACATTCCAGTCTTGCATGAACCATACATTCAAGGATCAGTTAAGGAAATCAGTCTTGGTTTTCTTCAACGACATCTTGATCTATAGCCGATCATGGAAAGAGCATATGAGGCACTTGGATGAGGTATTGAGCATCATGGAGGCACTGTCATTATATGCCAAAGAGTCCAAATGTGAGTTTGGTATGACAGAGTTGCTTTACTTAGGCCACATCATCAGTGCATAGGGGGTACAGGTGCACCAAGAGAATATCAGGGCCATTCTGGATTGGTCGATGCCCAAGAATGTGACAAAATTGAGGAGCTTCTTTGGGCTATGCAACTATTACAGGCGGTTCGTTTGGGGGTTTTCTCAGCTTGGAGCACCGCTAACAGATCTCACCAAGCATGGGGCCTTCATATGGACCGATAAATCATAGGAATCCTTTGATCACGTGAAGGAAGTCATGGGCACTTGTCGAGTGTTGGCACTACCAGACTTCACCATGCCATTTGTACTAGAGTGTGACGCATCTGACGAAGGGATTGGTGCAGTTTTGATGCAGGGAGGACACCCCATTGTATTCGAGAGATGGAAGCTTAGTCAACCTGATAGGTTTTACTCCATTTATGATAAGGAAATGTTGGCAATCATGCATGCCTTGACCAAATTCAGACAATATTTGGTGGGCAACAAATTCGTGGTCAAGACCGATCACAACAGTTTGAAGTATTTCCTTGAGCAGAAGGACCTCAGTGAGCGCCAACAGAAATGGGTGACGAAGGTACAGGCATTCGAGTTTGATATAGAGTATGTCAAGGGGAAGAAGAACATTGTGGCCGATGCACTATCGAGGAGACGTGCGACATGTTCTTTGATGTATATTTCAACAGATTGGAAATCCCACTTGTTAGTGGAATATTCCAAGAATAAGTTTGCTTGTGAGGTGATGGATGGGCAGATACATGATGACCGATATAGGGTCATTGACGATATCATATTTTACAAGGATAGAGTCTACTTGGTGCCAGATTTAGGGGTTACGAAGAAGATCCTCACCGCAGTTCATGATTCACCTCTAGCAGGCCATTAGGGGTTTTTCAAAACCTACAGATAGATCAGAGAGAGGTTCTCATGGAAGGCATTCAAACAGGATGTTATTAGACACATTAGTGAGTGTGTGACTTGCCAGTAGAACAAGTCAGAGCATGCTCTTCTAGCAAGGTTACTTCAGCCACTCCCCATTCCAAAGTAGAAATGAGAGAGTATATCTATGGAATTCATCACGGGTCTACCCAAGATCCAGGGTAAGGACTGTATCTATGTAGTGGTTGATAAATTGACCAAGTTTTCTCACTTCTATGCCATATTGACAGAGTACAACACAGTTCAGGTAGCCGATATTTTTTTCAGGGAGGTATTTATACTTCATGGGTTGTTGAAGAACATCGTTAGTGACAGGGACAGTCGGTTCATAGGGAAATTTTGGAGAGAGTTTTTTCGATTGGTGGGGACAGAGTTGACACCTAGCACCAACTATCACCCTCAGACAGATGGGAAAACCGAGATTGTCAACAAGTGGGTTGAAGGGTATTTGAGGAACTATGTAGGAGGACAGTAGAGAACGTGGGTAATGTGGTTACATTTAGGAGAAAATTGTTGCAACACCACCTTCCACATGTCCATTGGTATGACACCCTTCCAAGCATTGTACAGATATGATGCTCCCAGTTTGGTAGACTTGGTATTCGGAGAGATAAAATCTCACAAGGCCAAGGATTGGATCCTAGAGAGTCAGGAGATTCTCAAGTTGTTGAAAGAGAACATGCAGAGGACACAAAACCGATAGAAGATAAGTGCAGATAGGCACATGATAGAGCGCAACTTTGAGGTTGGAGATTTGGTTTTCTTGAGACTCCAACCCTACAGACAGTCATCTCTGAAGAAGAGTGGGGCCGAGAAGCTCAAGCCTAGATTTTATGGTCCTTACATGATCATGCACCGAGTAGGCGAGGTTGCTTACGAGATAGATCTTCCAGAGGGGATCAAGATTCATAACGTGTTCCACGTGTCTTGCCTCAAAAAGGAAGTGGGACAATTCATTAGCACATCAGAGGAGATTCCCCCGTTGGATGAAGAGGGATAGTTGGAGTTAGTTCCGGAGGAGTTTTTGGAGTTCCACGAGTGGAAAATGAGGATCAGGGTCATCAGAGAATGTTTGATCAAATGGAGAGTGCTTCCAGTAGAGGACGTTACTTGGGAGAGTGAGCAAGTGTTGCAGCACTTTGGACTGGTATTGCTTGAGGACAAGCAATTTCGGGAAGGGAGGACTGTAATGTCCCTGTCCAAATAGAAGCTCTAGAGAGGAGGCTTAATGGTCTAAACCACCACGTTAGACTATAGATTGGGCCAAAGAGGGGTAAACAGGGTTACTAGAGGTCACTCCAGTCACAAGTGTTATATTCAGAAAGTGACATTGAGCTAAAAAGGGTTAAAAGAACTTTTAAGCCATTACGAACTAAAAATAGAAGTCAATAGTGAATTAGGGTTTCAACAGTGATTTAGGGTTTTGGAAGTCAACAGTGAATTAGGGTTTTAGCATGATTTAGGGTTTTGGAAATCTATAAAGGAAGGGTCAACGAACTAATTCATCATTATGCAGATTATGACTTATCATTGAGGAGAAGAGGCGCATCTCAGGAGAGATAGTTCAGTGTGTTCCAGGAGGAAGACACCAGTTGGATGATCTCGGTGTTGAAAGACACACC
>SNQJ01S0001394.1:0-18446 GCA_010110895.2 Picea sitchensis
TCACATAACATTTGATAACCTTGTCAAAATTAAATATTTCAAAGCTAGAAAATACTCTATGTGAGCATTGTCTAAGGAAAACAAACCAGGACCAAGTTGAAATCAAAAGAGTATTCCACGACAAAACCATTGGATATTGTACACACTGATATATGTGGACATACAATAACAAAGAGATTAAATGGTGAATAGTACTTTATTCTACTAGTTGATGATTACACAAGAATGATTGCAGTTTTATTTCTTAGGAAGAAGTTAGAGGAATTCAAACACTTCAGGATATACAAAGAGATGGTTGAGACTATGATGGATTTTAAAATAAAATGTTTGACATCATACAATGGAGGAGAGTTTACATCAAAGCAATTCATGGATTTATGTGGAAAACATGGGATAAAGAGACATTTATCGGTAGTCAGGACACCTCAGAAAAATGGAGTGGTTGAAAGAAAGAAAAGAAAAGTACAGGAAATGGCTTGAACCATGTTGAAATATTCAAAGTTGAGTGACATATTTTGGGAACAAGTAATTCATAAATCAGTTCACACCCTAAAAAGAGAAATTCTTAGAAGTAACAATGATAAGACTCCCTACAAGTTATGGAAAGGAAGACCGAAAAATGTGAAGCATTTCATAGTATTTGGAAGAAAATACTATATCAAAAGAGAAGATGGCAGGCTTGGAAAATTTGACTCCCAATTTGACAAAGGCATACTATTTGGGTATTCAAGAAAAATCAAAGTATATAAATTCTTTAGTTCAAGACTTAATAGAATCATGCAAATCATCACTGTAATGATTGATGCAATAGATGTACAGAAGGACAAATAAGGAAGCAAAGACTTATAAGAGAAAGATGACGAGGAAGATATTAAAGAAGAAGAAGTAGAAGAAGAGTATCCAGAAGTAGAACAAGAGGAAGATGAGTAGAGGATACCTCCTAAGACTCCTAGCCGAAGAGTATAGAAAAAGCATCCACTGGAACATATTATTGGGAATAAATATGCAGGAGTTTGTTGTGGGTGGGAAATACCTCCTACAGACTAGCACTAAGGGTTTTATCATGCATGCAGAAATGGCCTAAAGATTCTTACTTTTTACCATCATCCCATGCCTAGACCCCCATTACTCATATGTAAATACAATGCTCAAGAGATTAAGTTGACGTACCTTATTCTTCGTGTTTGATGTCGATCCCTTTTCGCGCTTGGTCGTTCTTTGACTGCAACTCTCTTCCCAATGCTGACCTGCATTCACTAAAGAAAAACAAAGAAATCCACATGCATTTGATCTATGAACTAATGGGTTAGAGATTTAATCAATCATACAATCAATATTCCAATAATGAAAATCTCATATGGTGGGATGGGAAAAGCAATTCTTTTATTAACTTCACAATGATAACTTACAATGATAAAGTCATCTACTGCTCCTCGATCCTGGTCCTGGGCTCTTCTTCCACTGCCTTCCAACTGCTTTTCTCTATAATTCTCTTTGCAAAAAGATGGCTAAAGGTTGGGACAAAGGGAATGATCAATTGGGTATAGTTTCTTTACCATGATTCTCCTCCTTTCAAATGGGACCCCTAACCCCTCTTTTATAGGCTAGAAGAAGCTAGGTATTTGGTCGAGTGACCGACGATGAATGGCTGAAAGGTTTAGTTAACTTACCCAAAGTTGTGTGTTCTGTCAACAACTTTCCTTTTTCCATGCTTTTGTAGGTACACACGGGTTGTCTTGGGTAAGCTAGCGTGTACACATGTGCAGTGATGGAGCAGGGTGCGTGGGCCTTTATAAAAGGGGTTTTTACGAAGAGTTGTTTAGCAGTGTTTTGGCAAAGAAGGAATCTGAGATGGCCTGATGCCAGGTAAGCATGTCTGGTGAAAATTAGGGCTATAACAGAGTTGAAACCTGAAGAATTTCACTAGAACAATAACACCTAACATTGTTATATACAGTTGAACCAAGCGATTTTGAACATGCAAGAAAGGATTAACATTGGATCAAGGATATTGATGAAGAATTGGATCATATAGAGAAGACAAATGGGAATTGGTTATAAGAATGAATAAAAATAATGTGATTGGTACAAAGTGGTTCTTTTGAAACAAACTGAATGAGGATGGACAAGTAACCAGAAACAAAGCAAGGTTAGTTTGCAAGCGATACAATCATATCAAAGGTATAGATTTTGAAGAGAACTTTTCCCTAGTTGCCAAGATGGAATCTATAAGAAGGTTCTTATCCTATGCATGTCCCAAAAGAATAAACGTGTACCATATGGATGTAAAATTATCCTTTCGGAATGGATAGTTAGAAGAAGAAGTACACATCGAACAAAATGAAGGTTTTCTACTATAAAAAAAGGAGTATTATCTCTGTAGGTTGAATAAAGCACTGTACGGACTCAAACAAGCCCCTAGAGCATGGTACTTAAGAATGGAAAAATATCTACAACAAAAAGGGTTTAGGAAGGGCAATGTAGACAATAATATCTACATAAAAGTGGATCAAGACATTATAATTATAATTGAAGTTTATGTAGATGAAATCATCTTCGGAAGTGATGATGACAAGATGAGGTAGAAGTTTTCTAGAGATATGAAAAATGAGTTTGAAATTTATTTTCTTGGTGAGTTGAAATTCTTTTTGGGATTACATATATGTCAATGTGATAAATGTATTTTCATCTCTTATACCAAGTATATTAGAGAAATTCAAAAGAAGTTTGGAATGGAAGATTGTAAACCCATAAGTACTCCTATGCAGACCAGTTGCAAGTTGAGAAAGGAAGATGAAACTAAGGATGCAGATCAAAGATTGGGTTTGATGAAAGCAATTGGACAGGTTGGGAGATTTCAAACAACACTGGAAGAAACACATGTTATGGAAGTAAAGAGAATATTCAAATATTTCAAGGCAACAAAAGATTTTGGATTATGGTATCCAAAATAGAATGATCTATCTTTGGTCGCCTACATAGATGCAGATTGGGTAGGTAGAATTAATGATCGAAGAAGTACAAGTGGAGAAAATTTCTACTTGGGTGAGTGTCTAGTATCATGGATAAGAAATAAATAGTCATCAGAATTTTTTTCCACAGCAGAAGCATAGTATATTGTAGTGACAACATGTTACACTCAATTACTCTAGATGAAGAAGACCTTGCAGGATATACAAGTGAAGTATGATGAGCCTATTTCATTTTTCTATTAAAATACCAGTGCTATCAGTATCTCCAATAATTCAGTGATTCATTCCAAGATGAAACACATTCCGATCAAGTATCACTTTATACGATAAAACGCTACAAAGAAGAAAATCAAGCTAGAATATATTGGGACAAAAAGAGAAGATTGCATATATCTTCACCAAAATTCTTCTAAGGGAGACCTTTGAGTATCTTCGATAGAAACTTGGAGTAGTTGTTGCCCCAAAATGATTCACATAACATTGGACATAGTAAGAAAGGGGGAGAGAATTAAAGAATATTTTGAATGCTTTTCATATACATCATAGATTTACACGAGGAAGCACCATGAAGAGAAAGTGGCAAACTGAAGGAGAATTACCCTTTTCCATTGATTTCAAAGGGGGAGAGAAATAACAGATGCATGGAAATAGAGATAAAGAAAATATGCATGGAGAAAAGGGAAACAATGGTCCCAGGGGGAGAAATGGTCAAAGGGGGAGAATGAGCAGGAGAATGAGTGTTACTATGCCATCCTTATTTCCATCAATTCCAAAGGGGGAGATCGTTGAAATATTGGTTGTCATTGATGTAAACCCTTGAAGAAGTCCGGTAGCCCCAAAGGTATGGTTATGGAACCCAATGTTTATCATGGAAAATGGTCATAAAGGATGGTGTAAATGTAGGTAAATCACTCATGGATGGATAGTCCTCATCATTTTGTTTCCGATTATAGGTAGTACGCCATGTAGTTCCTCATGGTTGAGGAGTTATGGCTTTTTGAAGTTAGAAGCCCCGAAGAATGGTCAAGAAGACCCAAGTTGGTTATATGTATTTAGTGAAAGTGTAAAGTAGTTGTAATAAGAAATTTAAGAGGACCCTAAGATCAAGGAAAGAGGTTTCCCAACAAAAGTATAAATACACATCAAGGAGTCATTCAAAATTACATTCACTCACTTATTCTATTGAACATATTCTAGTGAACTAGTGATCTCTTTGGAAAGTTTGTGACAATGAAATATGAGGTAGCGATGACTGAGAAGTGTGGGTTTTTTTGGGTTGCAAAGGAGATCGAATATTGCTTAGGAAAACATAGTTTGGTTGACCCTCGCAGTTCATACCACTAGTGTTTCGTGAAGAATCCCCACGGGTTGCATAGGGCTCATCACGTGAGGCCCCACATGACAGGATGTCTTAGTCCTGCGAGGAAAAGACAGATTTGAAGGTAATTCTAGTACCATGTACATGAAGTAAGAAGTAAGATTACAGGTCAAATATACTAGGTATGAGGTCGGATACAGAGGTATAGATATGATTTTGTGTTTGTGGTGAAGGTTATACTTGGTTATGGTATCATACATGTTTGAGATATGTTTGGTTTGGCACATGATTGAGGTAAATCTTGACTACATGGATGATTGAGGTATACTCTTGTATGCCATGACTGTTATGATTCACCTTTGAGATGTGGGTGTATGGTTGAGGTATATACTTGATGTATGGTGGCATATGCATGAGGTACATGTTTGGGTTATTTGAGGGACTTCATTGATGACATGATATACATGATTGATTCTATGGTATATGGTATTGGTTTTATATGTGATTGATGCTCCAGTACATTATTAGCTACTCATCATTGATGTTTTGGTATCTACATTTGTAATATATTATGGTACATTATTGAGGCATGTTATAATACAATTTTTCATACACAATTGATGCATGGCATGGTAAAAGTTTTGGTATAGTAGGTTGATGATAAAGTGACAGTGATAGATTATATACAGTAATAGGTTGAAGGTTATAGGTTGATGTGATAGAGGCAGTGACAATGAAAGTGGATGTGAGAGAGGTGGTGACAATGACAGTGGAAATGACAATGATAGTGGCAATGACAAAGGCAGTGACAGTGACACTGACGGTGACAGTGACAGTGAAAGTGACAGTGAAAGTGACAATGACATTGGTAGTGATTGTGGTAGTGACAATTTTGTATACACTTATATTTTAATGTAGAAGGATGGGGTAAGGAAAGGGGTTTGTATCCTAATTCTTGTTGGTGTCAAAGAACATAGGGAGATGGATCTTGCTTCAGGTTGGATCCTGAGAATCATGGGTTTGTATTCTCCTTCTGGTTGGAGCTAGAGAATTCAAGGAGTTGTAGTTTCCTTCAGGTTGGAGCCTATAAATAGGGGGTCGTAGCCTCCTTCCAATTGCATCCAAAGAATTGGGAAGTTGGTTCTTCCAATGAATGTAATCTTTTGATATATATGAAAATCATTCTATGGTTTTCTCCCATTTGGGTTTCCACATAAATTTTGTTGTATTTTTTTTATGTGGATGTCTATTGTGCTCTATCGATTTATATTGCTCATGATTTATTTATGATATACTGTTAGTGATTTTAATGATTACATATTGTGGTTAAAAGTGATAACAAAGTTCTCGCATTGATTCACTCCCCTCTTAGTATTCCAACAAAAATCAGTATCAAACAAGTAGTAAGAGACATGCCAAGAATCATGAAACCTTCAAGCACTATTTGTAAGAAATGTCGGCATAGAAACCAATCAAGGGTGAACTTCAAAACAAAGGAATATGTAAATACCAAGCCTTTGGAACTTGTACATACATATATTTGTGGACCACCAAGGACTAAAATATTGCAGGGAGAAAGGTACTTCATGTTACTAATTGATGACTATACAAGAATGAATTGGGTTACTTTATTCAAAAAAAAATCTAAAGCATTTGACAAATTCAAGGCATTCAAAGCTCTAGTTGAAAATGAGACAGAGATGAAAATAAAATATTTAAGGTTAGACAATGGAGGTTAATTCACATCCAATGAGTTTGTGTACGTCTATGAAGTACATGGAATAAAAAGACAATATGAAACAACAAGAACTCCTCAACAAAATGGGGTTGTTAAAAGGAAAAATAGACATGTACAAGAAATTGCTAGAACGATGATAAATGAAGTAGGTCTATCAGACCATTTCTAGAGAGAAGAGGTTTATACAAGTGTCTCTATCCTAAATAAAGGACATATCATAATCAACAGTGACAAGAAACCCTATTGACTATAGAAAGGGTGACCAACATTTTTCAAACACTTTATAATTTTCAGGAGCAAGTGTTACATCAAACGAGATGATGAGGACTTAGGAAAACTTGACTCTAGATCATATGAAGGAACATTTCTTGGATAATCATGAGGAAGAAAATCCTATGTGTGTTACAATAAAAGGTTGCAGAAGATTATTGAAATTATTAATGTTAGAATAGATAAAGAAATCAAGTACAATAAATAATAAGAAGATGAACATGAAGAAAAAGAACAAGAAAATGAAGAAGAGTAGGAGGAAGAAGAAAAAGAAAATGAAGAAGAAAAGGAGGAAGAAGAAAAAATAAATGGAGAAAACAAGATAGAAGAAGCATAATGCCAAGATACACAAACACCATCAAGGTTTGTACAATAGAATCACCTAGAAATTTTGATTATTGGTGACAAAAATGATAGAACTTAGATAAGAAGGAAATTGAGAAACAATTCTAAGTAGATAGATCTCTCCCTACTATCCCAAGTAGAACCTAAATTCTTTATAGAAGCTCAGAATGATCAAAATTTGGTCAATGTTATGGAACACGTGTTAAATCAGATTGAGAAAAATGAGACTTGGGAGCCTGTCCCAAGACCCAAGGATAAAAATGTGATTGGAACTAAATGGGTATCCAAGAACAAGTTGAATGAATATGGAAAAGTAGTAAGAAATAAATCAAGGATGGTTTGAAAGGGTATCCACAAGTAGAAGGAATTGATTTTGAATAAATATTTTCACCGATTGCAAGGTTAGAAGCCATTAGGATTTTTTTGTAACAACCCTAATTAATTCTTTAATAAATATTAGTTTAATAAGTATTAGTTTAACAAATATTAGTTTAATGAATTATTAAAATAAGATTTTCTTTGAAGACTTTATTATAATATGATTGTTATTGGTAGTTGAACCAATTTATGGGAGGGATAAGGTGGTTGAGTGATTAATGAGGGGAAGGAAGTGGATAAGGGAGGAGAACGAAGATAAGGGAAGGGGAGGACTCAAGAAGGGGGAGGTCTTTTGGTTAAGTAAGTTTTTCAATTCATGTGAGGGAGAGAAAAAATTGGAGAAGGGAGGAAGCAGTTTGGGACTGTGTATCTATTCTGCATCTATTTGGGCTTACAACTGACTTGAGGAATCTCACATGGGGGCACGTGTTGCTAGGAATTTTGGGCTCGGGGGCTAGGAAACCGTAAGGAATCCTGGGGCTAGGGAGACAGATAGGTTGTTCCTAACTGGCTGGGAGGTTAATTAGTTTGGGTAGGATTCATCAACTTCAGTCCAACTTCAATTCAACATCAGGTTGAGCTTTAGTTCAACATCATCTTGAGGTAAATACATTTCATTATCATTATTATTATGCTGTTGTTCATGCTATTCATTATTATTATGCTATTGTTCATGATGTTCATTATTATTATGTTGTTGTTCATGTTGTTCCTTATTATTTATTTTGTTGTTCATTTCTCATTCTGCTAGAACATAATCTATTATGTTGGTAAATAAAGAAGTGATTAAGATAGAAGTAAATAAGATAGAAATTCTGTAAATATATTTATTTTTTTATGAGGCCCTGTATGCATAGGCCTTACATTTTTTTTTATCTTTTTTATCTTTAATAATTTCAAACTATATAGAATGGATGTCAAGTCAACATTATTGAATGGAGATATAAACGTAGAAGTGTACATAGAACAACTTGAAGGGTTTCTATTGTCATAAAATGAGGACTATGTTTTCAAATAAAGAAATCAATCTATGGCTTAAAGCAAGCTCCCAGAGCATGGTATTCTGAACTTGACAAGTACTTGTAGTAAAAAGGTTTCGAAAGGGGAACAACAGACGACAATATCTACACCAAAATAAATCATGTAGAAGTGTTGATCATAGTAGTGTATGTAGATGATATTATCTTTGGGATTAATGATGATGAAATGAGCCAAAGTTTTGTAGAAGAAATGAAAAAGGTATTTGAGATGTCCATCGTTGGATAATTTTCATTCTTTTTGGGACTGGAGATTACTCAAACTAGTGACGTATTATTCATCTCTCAGACAAATACAACAAAGAGATGTTGAAGAAGTTTGAAATGGAATATTGTAAACCTATCAACACACCCATGGTAACTGGATGTAAACTCAGAAAGGAGGACAAATATAAGGAAACTGATCAATATTTGTATAGGTCAATGATAGGAAACCTCCTTTATGTGATAGCTTCAAGGCCAGACATAATGTAGGAAGTAGGTCTAGTTGGAAGATTTCAAGAAGCACGCAAGGAAACACATGTACATGATTTCAAGTGAATATTTAGATATTTAAAGGGTATTTTGTACTTTGGACTATTGTATCAAAAAGGAGAAGACTTTACTCTAACAACATATATTGATGGAGATTGGGCGGGAAGTGTTGATCACAAGAAGAGCACGAGTGGAGGATAATTATTCTTCATAAATTTCTTAGTGTCCTAGTTCAACAAGAAACAATCTTCAATCTCATTGTCCATAGAGGAAGCATAGTACATTGGAGCTACATCTTGTTGCACACAACTTGTTGGGATGAATCAAACATTGCAATACATCCAAGTCAAATACAAGAAACCAATTTCTATATTATGTTACAACACCATCACTATAAGTATTTCAAAGAATATAGTAACACGCTCAAAGACAAAAAATATCCCAATCAAATATCATTTTCTGAGGGAAAAAGTGAATAACAAGGTTGTCAAGTTGGAATATGTTTATACCAAGGAACACATAGAAGACATATTTAGAAAACCTCTACCTAGAGATACATTTAAGTATCTCAAACAAAACATTGGAGTCATTCCCATTTCTCAATGAAAGATTCAGCAGAAATCTATTGGGAGCTCAGTAGAACAAAAATATCAGGGGGAGAGTGCATATGGTTGCATGGTGTAGAGAAAAATGACAAGTACCACATTAGGGGGAGCTATAGAAAACAAGGAAATACCTGGTTACATAACATAAAATGAAAAATACAGTAAAAGGGAGAAAAATCTCTTTGCCATTGATGTCAAAGGGGGAGATTACAAAGAAAGGATGAGGTTTGCAGAAAGAGTAGCCTATAACAAGTAGAGGAGTACCAAAATAATTAGGTGTTTCCATCAATGAAAAAGGAGGAGTTTGTTGGAATTGATGTCAAAGGATGCCATTAACAGTGATATTGTAGGTAGGAAGAGTGTGATGATAGGTCCAAGGATCGAGCTTACTACAAACCAAGCCGGACAAAGCAAGTCAAGAGGTTCCATACATGACTCTGAGGAAGAAAAAGGTAGCTTCGTGTTGCAAATAAAGAAAGATAGAGCAAGTTGATAAGGTCATTTTTCATCTATATATATTTGTGCATTGATTAAATTTTGATAGGTTGTAGAGGATAAAAGGAAGCGCTAGCTAGAATTGATTAGATTCTGGTGAAGGTTCTATGAGAATATAAATCATGATCCATTGATCATTGATCATTCAACAAGATCAACGATCTATATGTGAAGATAACAAAGAAAAGGAAAAAGAAGATATCCCACATGCATAAGGGAAATTGACTTTGACGGGTTCATAATGAATAAGTGAAATATCTTATCTTGAATGTAAATGGAAGAAACATGGGACCATGCAAAAGGAGCTAACTTTTAGTGCTTGAATTTTCGTTTGTATGTTAATAATGGATAGTCGAGATGAAATATTAGATCCAGATCTAATCAGATCAACGACCAAAAGCAATCATGAATTTGGAATCTGATATGATGGTGAAAGACTCTTGGAGTTTGAGTTTTCATACTTATCTCAACCCATCCTAAGACACTCTTATGGAATGATATCTGAATAAATAGGGACCGTTGATCTATTAGAGCTATATCGACTAAATATGAATCGATGATTGGATGGAAAGGACTCTGAATGATTTTCATCAAACTAAGATGCCACTTGATGTCCACGTTAGTGTCACGACACCCAAAACCCGTAGAAGGGGCCACATGAAGGACACATGAGACAAAGAAGTTGCAGGTAATAAATTTCACATCATATTCCATGTGTTAGAATTCACACAATGCCACATAAATACCAGGGCAATTCCACGAAATTAGAAAAGTGTAACCCAGTGACTGGACCATGTGTCATAATCATATTTTTCTATGTACAAAGGTGACAAGAAGTGTGAAGATGAAGGAAATATGAATTAATATGAATCATTGATCTATTAGAGCAATAGTGAATTAATATGAATAGTTTATCTATCAAAACCATATCTATCAGAGGAGAAATGTTGACAGATTAATCTATGCTCTGAAATGACAGTATCGAAAAAGGAATATTCTTCGATGATGTTTCATTAGAGTGTTGGAACAGGCTTTGTCCATCAGTGGCCACGTGTCAGAGTGCCAAGTCAAAAATTGTACGATGAAGAGTTAGAAATGATGATGATGTGAGAATGATGTCAACTTCCATGTCGTAGCCACGACAACAGAATGGATGAGGCCACATCATCTTCCATGTCAGGAAGCCAATTCAACACGTCATGCAGCATATCAATATTAGAGTGCAATCCATTAGAGTGTTTGAGTGAAAGGTTGCACAAAAACTATGAATTAACAAGAACCATTGATCTATCGAAGTTATAGTGAGAATATTTGTACCATCGGTTAGCGGGGAAACAAGATGCGATGGAAACCATAGATTTATGTGGGTCCCACCCAATAAGTTAATGAAGAAATGGAGAGAGAAGTGTTAACTGTCAGGTAACTTAGAGTGATGACATGGAATTATACCGTTGATTAAGAACTCCAAGGAATGTTGGATCATTTGGATTCCAATCCATCGAATAGATCGATGATGAAAAATTATGAGGGATATATCTGACAGTTTCTATACTTCAAGGTAGTGATTTAGGATCCTTGTGGTCCCAATATAAAAGAGGATAAATCAACAGATGAGATCAAATCCGATACATATCTAACAATGATTTAGTGATGAGGTACAAAGGGTATGATAGATCTAATGATCACAATCTAATCAAGGGATGGTCGAATGATTGTTGTGCATCGAGGTGGTGTTTAGTGTTTCAGCATCCCAGGGGTGTTGATAAAAGCGATCATAGACCAATGGAGGAAATGATCGGAAAATTTTTGTGCATCAAGTATGTATCATATGTTTTTTTGGGATGTGAGAAATCGACGGACAAGATCAAATGAAAGACGATCATATGACTAATGAGCATCACAATTCATACTCTATCTAGAGAATTTATCACGTATAATGGAATAAAATTAGAAACCAACTTTGTGGATAATATTTGGAGCCTGATTTCGAGGTATTTGGAGCCGACCCCATGGATTTATTTTTTTGGAAAAATCGTTAAGTATATGAGTGGTATAAATAAAGTTCTTGAATTTGTTTTGTTTGGGTAGAAGGATGTGGAGAGAGAAATATGAGAAGAACAAATATTATGAGGTTTGTACGATAGCGTGGAAGAGATGAACATGATATAAGGTTTTATGGAATAGAGGATGAAGCATGCTAGAGAGGTATTCTGAATTAAACTACTAATTAAAAACCTTTTCAAGATGGCAGGGTGGAGCAAGGAAGGGGATTGGTGTCTCTTATAGGTTGGTGTCTGTGAACAATAATTCTATGGGTTGGTTCCCATTGGCTGATTTGGTTCTTAGAAAGGGGATTGGTGTCTGTTGCATGTTGGTTCTTGCAAATATTATTTCATATTCGTGTTTGTTGTAAGTTGGTGCTTGCAAATTTTGTAAATAATTTTTTTGGGTTTTTTCCCAATTGGGTTTCCATGGTAAATCTTTGTGTATTGTGTATTGTATGATTTAACGGTTCATTATTGACTAATGGTAAATAAAAAATTATTATTAAAAGCTAAGTGGTGGTAAAAATTATCGTGTAATATTGATTCACCCCCCTCTCAATATTCCAAGAGAAAGAAGAATGTTGGTAGTGTTTTTTGCTTGTGTGCAGTAAGCAGGTGATAGGAGTTGGAGTTTGGACTTCAGATCTACATCATCCAGAACATACAAGAACATCCTTCATATTAAAATATATGTTGATATACTCTTATTTAGAGTAAAATGAATTATGTGCTCTATATCTAGGGAAATGTGAGAAGTCTAAACCTCTTCTATCTAGGATTACTATGTTGATACTATGGAGATTTTGTTGTCCAACTAGTGATATACCTGTGAGATTTTATCCCATAACAATTTGGCCTAGTTATTGGTGGTAGGTTCAATGAAAATGCCACTAGAATGGACACGGAAATATGCCACTAGAGGGTTAGGGAGAATCTCCCCTTCAAGACTTGCAAGAAGATATTCCCCCTTACCTAAACATAGTTTGACAATGTAGGGGCCCATTCATAGTGGTTCAAAAATTTATTGACCCAATATATCATGGTGTTGGTTAAGTCTCTCGTTTCTTGGAATAACCTAGGTTTGAATCTCAACAGGTTTCCAAAAAAACCCTCTAAAACTATCAACCCTCCTGGTAGACCAAAAGGAAACACTGCGCACAGAGAACACATCACATTCTCAACCGAGATAGCTCTATTGGTGACTACAATGCTCAAGTTCTTGCAGTCTAGGAATGAGAGGGGATCTGAGAGTGTATTATATATTCTTCATTAATTAATCTTGTTATTCATTCAAGTGTTTCTAGGATTCATTCATCTCTAGTCCCATGCATGCATTCTACTACATATAGCTTAACCATTCTTTCATAAACTAATTATTGACAAAAAGTAAGCATTCCAGAAAGATCACATAGAACATAATTTTTACCATGGTTCACCCCCTCCTGGGCTACGTCCATAAATATTTGGCTTCTCTTCGCTTTATTTGGTTTGCTGCAAAATATGGCGTTTCACACATTACATCTTCAATCATACAATCATGATGAGTTTAAGGAACCTATGTGAGGTGGACTAGATCACACCAGGCCCCTCAACCTGTGACCTAACCCTCAAAATCTAGCTTACTTGACTCTTCTACAACCTTATTACAATAATAACTGAACGCCTTCAACAACAAACTTACAAGAAATGAAACCCCAACCTAGACTTCCTAGGCTCTTATTTATACTATTTTTCAGGCTTATATCTGTTACAATATTTATCAAAAACCCTAACCATATCATGGTTAGGATTGCTTGCCTACGCTCCACATTTCTTTTCCTCTTGCATGCTGCTTTTCCTTCTTTTTTTGTATTCTACTTTATTTCCATCTATTGCGCACGCTCCAAAATTATGTCTTTCCCAAAATAGACCTTTTTTCCAAAAATATGTCTACACCCGAAGTAGCCTTCCTTCTCAAAATATGCTTACACCCAACACATGGTCTTCATCATACACCAAGGCTAGATTTCATTCGTGAAAGACATGATGGTGGACCTTGCAGTCATATTAGGATTTAGAACACTTTTTGACTAGTTCGTAATGAAATATGACAATATTCATTGGTGATCTCCAAAGTTACTAGTATATGATCTAAGATAGTGTCATCAAGGAGGAGTTTGACAACTAAATGGAGAGAGCTAATTATGCAGGTGATCAATTATATTTCCTCCTTTCCATGGATGAGATGGAAGGGTGTGAACCCAATGGTAGTTTTAGTGCATGTCTTATGGGCCTGTAAGTCTAGGAAGAGAATTTGGTGCCATTTTTAATTGTGCTTATCCACCATCCATTGGAGAATGATTTTAATTATTTTATTGAGAGCCTCAACTTGTCCATTCCCTTGAAGACAACATGAGGATGAGTATTGGTGTTGAAAGCCTAATTGTATCTAGGTTTCATATTCAAAGTGTAGGCCATGGTAAAAAACCAATTGTTTTTGGAAATCAAATAGAGTTATAACATGATTGAAAAGGAAATGATATGTAGTAGCCATAGTGTTATTGAATTTTGGCATGGATTCAGACCATTTCATAAAGTAATCGACATTCACAATAATATATTTATAATTGTTGTAAGAAGGAGGGTTATAGTCCATGAAATCAATGGGAACAATGGATTAGCGATGATAATGGGGTGCAATGGGGCTAGAGGGGTCCATGCCTTAGGGGAATAAAGATGAAAGTTAGTATATTTCTTAATTGTATGAATTCATTTTGTGAATAGAGTAGGACAAAAATATCCTACTCGCATTATCTTTTGGGTGGTGGTCATCCCCAAAAGATGGCCACCACAAACACCACTATGGAAAAAATTTAAGACCTTGTTTTCCTCATTGTGGATGAGACAATGATGTAATAAGGTATTCACTCCTTGATAATATAGATAATCTCCAATACGGATATAGAGGAGAGTTTGATGGAGAATACAATATCGATTTTCATAGGATAAATGATGACCAATTTTATAGGTTCAAAAATAGATAAAATTGTCACCATACAAAGGGTCATTTATGGATTTGGAGAAAAAATTATTCTCTGGAAAATCATCATTCAAGGGAGGGTCAGATGCAACATTTGGTAGATAAAAAATAAACTCAAATGGATAAGGATGTCTTACTCTTCGATGAAAAATATTCTAAGTCTAAATATTGAAGGATAATGATCCAATGGGAACACTTCCCATTTATCACCCATTGCCTCAATATAAAGGACACATGGTTAGAATTTGTAACCAACATCAAAATGTAATGATACAACTTATGGATAGAGAAAACAACTTCTAAGGAAATTTTCTCCTCATGGGAATATGAAGGGAGGGGAGGGTCCCAATAGGTTCTTACCCACATATTAAATGACATGTTCAAATCCATCAAGCCCATCCTGAACTAACACTCAAATTCCAACAAAAGGTGAAGCATAATCAAAAGGATGAAATCCTTATCAGATTTAGGGGGAATAATAAAGGGTGTTAAGGCTAGGGTCCATTTTAATGAATTAAATGATTTTTTATCCTAATTATCCCATACAAAGGGTTTATCCAATTGTAATAACCATAATAAACCATGAGAAATGATGGCATAGTCTGGGAAAAACCACCACAAGAAATTGGATTTATTTTGTAGGCTTTGTAATTGACATGGATTTTGCGGGGGGGGGGGTGGGTAGTTCCGTGATGGCTTGTTGACACGGAAAAAATTCCCTTCAAAAGATAGGGTTACTCCCTGGTATGAGGTCCCAATTAGACTACACATTATTTGGATTAGGAGACACATCTAGATTTTAGCTCGAATTCCATTACTGGGTTCACAAGTGAATGAATGGTTTGAATGCAAAGGAAAAAGTTGCAAATGAAAACTAGACTAATTGAATAAATTAAACTTAATATACCATATCCTAGCTAAGACTAATTAAAGTAACTAATAAGAAACTGGGAATGTCATCAATCCCTATGATAGCTCCTTCCGGATAGTTGTTAAAGAGAAATAGGGTTAATAACACATTCATATAAAGACACACATAAATTAGTCTAAGCTACACAATCACATACATAAACTTCTTATCATCTTATAACAATTAATAAGAGAGAGAAAAAACACTTTTAGAAAATTTCTATTCAAGTAAGAAAAGTCTTTAAGTGAAACAATATCCTTACAACATTTATAGACAACTCAACAAATTACTTGAAGTGGTCCAAAGAAATATCACTATCAACAAACAACATTTCTCTCTAGCAAAATTGGTTCTAAGGGATTCTCAATATTATTTCAAAAAATAGTTCAGCAATTACAATGGTTCAAGATCCCCTCCAACAATTACATGTGTTACAATAAGTACAAAATTGTGTATAGGTGAAAAAAATAAAAATAAAAAGGTAGTTGAAAGCAATTTTGAGTTTCCGGTTATGACCTCTTCATTTGTCCTTGATTTTCAGGTAAGTTGCCCATAATTCATGTTGCCTAGAAATGGAGATGATTCTATGGAACAATAGTGACTCTAGGGAAGCCTCATGAGCTACTGAATTCTCCGAGAGGGTATTCAAGTATATTGTCAAATCGACCATGAAATCTTGGATCATATTATGTGTTTTGGATAGCTTCACAAGATGATCATCCATCAATTCGATTGTCACACTGGTCACATCCCTGGCATCTTCTTTCCTTTAATTCATATTTATATTGACTTCTAATAATATCATCTCATCGGTCTTCATATTTACAAGTTATTTTATTTAGGGAATATGTCCTTCATGTGCTAAGATGTGTGTCACCTTGTTAAGTTGTTCACAGAATAGAAATGAATTCTCTAAGTCCTTTTCCACCTTCTCTCTGACCTGTTGAAAATTGTTGACAACAAAATAATTAATCTTTCTTTTCCATTTAGACATGCAGGGAATCTCATATCGGACATTTAGATCCTCAACAATTCAATTTTACATATCATTGATATGTTCCCTAATGGCAGTGAACTTTGTGTTCTTGGATTGTGCTCTGCTATGTTGTGTCATAATATTGGTTGCTAACTATTGGAAAACTTGTATATTCACATACATATATACCATCATTTCATGAATATTTGGTCTAACATTCTCATCACACAACTTGGAACCTCTAATACTTTCCTTGTCCCTTTTGTTTTGCTTTACTTCTTCCTCTAGCTCCCCGATCCTTTTATCCTTTTCCTTGTTATTGGGCACCAATTCTTTAGCATTTTTCTCCAATGCTAATGTGAAAGAGACACCAACTGAAGTGATTGAAATCATATCATTCATGATGTTCTCCTATTGAAATATTCACCAATACTGAGGGGGGGTTGAATCAATATTAAGCACTTTTTACTAATTTCAATCACAACATTAAATTATCAATGATTCCATTCACTTATGATTACATTTAACATATCATAAACATATAACCATAAACAATGCATCACATCATACACATATACACAATACAATAGTATTTTACATGGAAACCTAAATGGGAGAAAACCATGGAATGCTTTCTTATATATAAAATATTACATTCATAGGAAGCACCAACTTCCAAATTATCTAGCACCAACCGGAAGGATGCTCCAACCCCCTATTTACATGCTCCAACCTGAAGGAAGCTACAACTCCCTGAATTCTCTAGCTTCAATTGGAAGGAGGCTCCAAACCCCTAATTTATAGGATCCAACCTGAAGGAAGCTCCAACTCCGTGTATTCTCCATCTCCAACTAGAAGGAGGCTACGACCCCCTGATTTACAGGTTCAAACATGAAGGAAGCTCCAACTCCTTGTATTCTCTGGCTCCAACCGGAAGGATACTATGACCCCCTTTCCTTTCCCCTTCCTTTCACCCTAAAATATAAGTGTAGACTCAACCTATCACTGACACTATCATTGATAATCAAATTGTCATTGATAATCAACCTATCACTCATAATCAACTTGTCACACATAATCATTGTCTCTGATAATCAACTTGTCACTATCATAATCCAACCTGTCACTGTCCCTGCCACTGATATTGATACCTCATCATAAATAACATCATCAATAAGACCAGAACCACTCTCATAAATCATACACCAAGTACATCACAATTATGTGCATCAAATCATATTCTAATACATGTGTTCCATATCATCCATGTAACAAGCATGTTTCATATCCATAAACCATCTACCAAGATATGCCTCAAACATGTGTCATAACATCCATCAATCATGCACTAAGATATGTACCATAACATCCATCAACCATGTACCAATATGTGTCTAAAAAATGTAAACATATACCAAAGTACATCTCAAACTATGTTCCCAATATCCAACATGCTCCTCAAAACATATGCCAAAAGCATGCCATAAGCATGTGCCAAACCATCCAATATATGCCTTAAGAATATACCATAACCATCAAAATAGAACACATAGAAAGAATACCTTTAGTAATGTAGAAACCTGATGTATTTGATCAAATACCTGCATACCTTCCTCAACTTCAACAACAAGAGAATAACATCTTCATCAAAATTTACCTCAGTCTCACAGGACTAGTTTTTGGATTAGTCACAAACCCTAAATTGCAACAAGCATAAATCTGTACCTATAATTAAAAAATGTATGAAACATGTACCCAATATTCTTCAATATATTTTCTAAAATTCTTCTAATTTTCACTCCCTATATCATCCCTGAAAAGGATTTATAGCGAAAAATGGCAGGCCTTGCTCAATTCTGGCCTA
>SNQJ01S0001394.1:18456-30149 GCA_010110895.2 Picea sitchensis
TAATGGCTTCTAACCTTGCAATCGGTGAAAATATTTATTCAAAATCAATTCCTTCTACTTGTGGATACCCTTTCAAACCATCCTTGATTTATTTCTTACTACTTTTCCATATTCATTCAACTTGTTCTTGGATACCCATTTAGTTCCAATCACATTTTTATCCTTGGGTCTTGGGACAGGCTCCCAAGTCTCATTTTTCTCAATCTGATTTAACACGTGTTCCATAACATTGACCAAATTTTGATCATTCTGAGCTTCTATAAAGAATTTAGGTTCTACTTGGGATAGTAGGGAGAGATCTATCTACTTAGAATTGTTTCTCAATTTCCTTCTTATCTAAGTTCTATCATTTTTGTCACCAATAATCAAAATTTCTAGGTGATTCTATTGTACAAACCTTGATGGTGTTTGTGTATCTTGGCATTATGCTTCTTCTATCTTGTTTTCTCCATTTATTTTTTCTTCTTCCTCCTTTTCTTCTTCATTTTCTTTTTCTTCTTCCTCCTACTCTTCTTCATTTTCTTGTTCTTTTTCTTCATGTTCATCTTCTTATTATTTATTGTACTTGATTTCTTTATCTATTCTAACATTAATAATTTCAATAATCTTCTGCAACCTTTTATTGTAACACACATAGGATTTTCTTCCTCATGATTATCCAAGAAATGTTCCTTCATATGATCTAGAGTCAAGTTTTCCTAAGTCCTCATCATCTCGTTTGATGTAACACTTGCTCCTGAAAATTATAAAGTGTTTGAAAAATGTTGGTCACCCTTTCTATAGTCAATAGGGTTTCTTGTCACTGTTGATTATGATATGTCCTTTATTTAGGATAGAGACACTTGTATAAACCTCTTCTCTCTAGAAATGGTCTGATAGACCTACTTCATTTATCATCGTTCTAGCAATTTCTTGTACATGTCTATTTTTCCTTTTAACAACCCCATTTTGTTGAGGAGTTCTTGTTGTTTCATATTGTCTTTTTATTCCATGTACTTCATAGACGTACACAAACTCATTGGATGTGAATTAACCTCCATTGTCTAACCTTAAATATTTTATTTTCATCTCTGTCTCATTTTCAACTAGAGCTTTGAATGCCTTGAATTTGTCAAATGCTTTAGATTTTTTTTTGAATAAAGTAACCCAATTCATTCTTGTATAGTCATCAATTAGTAACATGAAGTACCTTTCTCCCTGCAATATTTTAGTCCTTGGTGGTCCACAAATATATGTATGTACAAGTTCCAAAGGCTTGGTATTTACATATTCCTTTGTTTTGAAGTTCACCCTTGATTGGTTTCTATGCCGACATTTCTTACAAATAGTGCTTGAAGGTTTCATGATTCTTGGCATGTCTCTTACTACTTGTTTGATACTGATTTTTGTTGGAATACTAAGAGGGGAGTGAATCAATGCGAGAACTTTGTTATCACTTTTAACCACAATATGTAATCATTAAAATCACTAACAGTATATCATAAATAAATCATGAGCAATATAAATCGATAGAGCACAATAGACATCCACATAAAAAAAATACAACAAAATTTATGTGGAAACCCAAATGGGAGAAAACCATAGAATGATTTTCATATATATCAAAAGATTACATTCATTGGAAGAACCAACTTCCCAATTCTTTGGATGCAATTGGAAGGAGGCTACGACCCCCTATTTATAGGCTCCAACCTGAAGGAAACTACAACTCCTTGAATTCTCTAGCTCCAACCAGAAGGAGAATACAAACCCATGATTCTCAGGATCCAACCTGAAGCAAGATCCATCTCCCTATGTTCTTTGACACCAACAAGAATTAGGATACAAACCCCTTTCCTTACCCCATCCTTCTACATTAAAATATAAGTGTATACAAAATTGTCACTACCACAATCACTACCAATGTCATTGTCACTTTCACTGTCACTTTCACTGTCACTGTCACCGTCAGTGTCACTGTCACTGCCTTTGTCATTGCCACTATCATTGTCATTTCCACTGTCATTGTCACCACCTCTCTCACATCCACTTTCATTGTCACTGCCTCTATCACATCAACCTATAACCTTCAACCTATTACTGTATATAATCTATCACTGTCACTTTATCATCAACCTACTATACCAAAACTTTTACCATGCCATGCATCAATTGTGTATGAAAAATTGTATTATAACATGCCTCAATAATGTACCATAATATATTACAAATGTAGATACCAAAACATCAATGATGAGTAGCTAATAATGTACTGGAGCATCAATCACATATAAAACCAATACCATATACCATAGAATCAATCATGTATATCATGTCATCAATGAAGTCCCTCAAATAACCCAAACATGTACCTCATGCATATGCCACCATACATCAAGTATATACCTCAACCATACACCCACATCTCAAAGGTGAATCATAACAGTCATGGCATACAAGAGTATACCTCAATCATCCATGTAGTCAAGATTTACCTCAATCATGTGCCAAACCAAACATATCTCAAACATGTATGATACCATAACCAAGTATAACCTTCACCACAAACACAAAATCATATCTATACCTCTGTATCCGACCTCATACCTAGTATATTTGACCTGTAATCTTACTTCTTACTTCATGTACATGGTACTAGAATTACCTTCAAATCTGTCTTTTCCTCGCAGGACTAAGACATCCTGTCATGTGGGGCCTCACGTGATGAGCCCTATGCAACCCGTGGGGATTCTTCACGAAACACTAGTGGTATGAACTGCGAGGGTCAACCAAACTATGTTTTCCTAAGCAATATTCGATCTCCTTTGCAACCCAAAAAAACCCACACTTCTCAGTCATCGCTACCTCATATTTCATTGTCACAAACTTTCCAAAGAGATCACTAGTTCACTAGAATATGTTCAATAGAATAAGTGAGTGAATGTAATTTTGAATGACTCCTTGATGTGTATTTATACTTTTGTTGGGAAACCTCTTTCCTTGATCTTAGGGTCCTCTTAAATTTCTTATTACAACTACTTTACACTTTCACTAAATACATATAACCAACTTGGGTCTTCTTGACCATTCTTCGGGGCTTCTAACTTCAAAAAGCCATAACTCCTCAACCATGAGGAACTACATGGCGTACTACCTATAATCGGAAACAAAATGATGAGGACTATCCATCCATGAGTGATTTACCTACATTTACACCATCCTTTATGACCATTTTCCATGATAAACATTGGGTTCCATAACCATACCTTTGGGGCTACCGGACTTCTTCAAGGGTTTACATCAATGACAACCAATATTTCAACGATCTCCCCCTTTGGAATTGATGGAAATAAGGATGGCATAGTAACACTCATTCTCCTGCTCATTCTCCCCCTTTGACCATTTCTCCCCCTGGGACCATTGTTTCCCTTTTCTCCATGCATATTTTCTTTATCTCTATTTCCATGCATCTGTTATTTCTCTCCCCCTTTGAAATCAATGGAAAAGGGTAATTCTCCTTCAGTTTGCCACTTTCTCTTCATGGTGCTTCCTCGTGTAAATCTATGATGTATATGAAAAGCATTCAAAATATTCTTTAATTCTCTCCCCCTTTCTTACTATGTCCAATGTTATGTGAATCATTTTGGGGCAACAACTACTCCAAGTTTCTATCGAAGATACTCAAAGGTCTCCCTTAGAAGAATTTTGGTGAAGATATATGCAATCTTCTCTTTTTGTCCCAATATATTCTAGCTTGATTTTCTTCTTTGTAGCGTTTTATCGTATAAAGTGATACTTGATCGGAATGTGTTTCATCTTGGAATGAATCACTGAATTATTGGAGATACTGATAGCACTGGTATTTTAATAGAAAAATGAAATAGGCTCATCATACTTCACTTGTATATCCTGCAAGGTCTTCTTCATCTAGAGTAATTGAGTGTAACATGTTGTCACTACAATATACTATGCTTCTGCTGTGGAAAAAAATTCTGATGACTATTTATTTCTTATCCATGATACTAGACACTCACCCAAGTAGAAATTTTCTCCACTTGTACTTCTTCGATCATTAATTCTACCTACCCAATCTGCATCTATGTAGGCGACCAAAGATAGATCATTCTATTTTGGATACCATAATCCAAAATCTTTTGTTGCCTTGAAATATTTGAATATTCTCTTTACTTCCATAACATGTGTTTCTTCCAGTGTTGTTTGAAATCTCCCAACCTGTCCAATTGCTTTCATCAAACCCAATCTTTGATCTGCATCCTTAGTTTCATCTTCCTTTCTCAACTTGCAACTGGTCTGCATAGGAGTACTTATGGGTTTACAATCTTCCATTCCAAACTTCTTTTGAATTTCTCTAATATACTTGGTATAAGAGATGAAAATACATTTATCACATTGACATATATGTAATCCCAAAAAGAATTTCAACTCACCAAGAAAATAAATTTCAAACTCATTTTTCATATCTCTAGAAAACTTCTACCTCATCTTGTCATCATCACTTCCGAAGATGATTTCATCTACATAAACTTCAATTATAATTATAATGTCTTGATCCACTTTTATGTAGATATTATTGTCTACATTGCCCTTCCTAAACCCTTTTTGTTGTAGATATTTTTCCATTCTTAAGTACCATGCTCTAGGGGCTTGTTTGAGTCCGTACAGTGCTTTATTCAACCTACAGAGATAATACTCCTTTTTTTATAGTAGAAAACCTTCATTTTGTTCGATGTGTACTTCTTCTTCTAACTATCCATTCCGAAAGGATAATTTTACATCCATATGGTACACGTTTATTCTTTTGGGACATGCATAGGATAAGAACCTTCTTATAGATTCCATCTTGGCAACTAGGGAAAAGTTCTCTTCAAAATCTATACCTTTGATATGATTGTATCGCTTGCAAACTAACCTTGCTTTGTTTCTGGTTACTTGTCCATCCTCATTCAGTTTGTTTCAAAAGAACCACTTTGTACCAATCACATTATTTTTATTCATTCTTATAACCAATTCCCATTTGTCTTCTCTATATGATCCAATTCTTCATCAATATCCTTGATCCAATGTTAATCCTTTCTTGCATGTTCAAAATCGCTTGGTTCAACTGTATATAACAATGTTAGGTGTTATTGTTCTAGTGAAATTCTTCAGGTTTCAACTCTGTTATAGCCCTAATTTTCACCAGACATGCTTACCTGGCATCAGGCCATCTCAGATTCCTTCTTTGCCAAAACACTGCTAAACAACTCTTCGTAAAAACCCCTTTTATAAAGGCCCACGCACCCTGCTCCATCACTGCACATGTGTACACGCTAGCTTACCCAAGACAACCCGTGTGTACCTACAAAAGCATGGAAAAAGGAAAGTTGTTGACAGAACACACAACTTTGGGTAAGTTAACTAAACCTTTCAGCCATTCATCGTCGGTCACTCGACCAAATACCTAGCTTCTTCTAGCCTATAAAAGAGGGGTTAGGGGTCCCATTTGAAAGGAGGAGAATCATGGTAAAGAAACTATACCCAATTGATCATTCCCTTTGTCCCAACCTTTAGCCATCTTTTTGCAAAGAGAATTATAGAGAAAAGCAGTTGGAAGGCAGTGGAAGAAGAGCCCAGGACCAGGATCGAGGAGCAGTAGATGACTTTATCATTGTAAGTTATCATTGTGAAGTTAATAAAAGAATTGCTTTTCCCATCCCACCATATGAGATTTTCATTATTGGAATATTGATTGTATGATTGATTAAATCTCTAACCCATTAGTTCATAGATCAAATGCATGTGGATTTCTTTGTTTTTCTTTAGTGAATGCAGGTCAGCATTGGGAAGAGAGTTGCAGTCAAAGAACGACCAAGCGCGAAAAGGGATCGACATCAAACACGAAGAATAAGGTACGTCAACTTAATCTCTTGAGCATTGTATTTACATATGAGTAATGGGGGTCTAGGCATGGGATGATGGTAAAAAGTAAGAATCTTTAGGCCATTTCTGCATGCATGATAAAACCCTTAGTGCTAGTCTGTAGGAGGTATTTCCCACCCACAACAAACTCCTGCATATTTATTCCCAATAATATGTTCCAGTGGATGCTTTTTCTATACTCTTCGGCTAGGAGTCTTAGGAGGTATCCTCTACTCATCTTCCTCTTGTTCTACTTCTGGATACTCTTCTTCTACTTCTTCTTCTTTAATATCTTCCTCGTCATCTTTCTCTTATAAGTCTTTGCTTCCTTATTTGTCCTTCTGTACATCTATTGCATCAATCATTACAGTGATGATTTGCATGATTCTATTAAGTCTTGAACTAAAGAATTTATATACTTTGATTTTTCTTGAATACCCAAATAGTATGCCTTTGTCAAATTGGGAGTCAAATTTTCCAAGCCTGCCATCTTCTCTTTTGATATAGTATTTTCTTCCAAATACTATGAAATGCTTCACATTTTTCGGTCTTCCTTTCCATAACTTGTAGGGAGTCTTATCATTGTTACTTCTAAGAATTTCTCTTTTTAGGGTGTGAACTGATTTATGAATTACTTGTTCCCAAAATATGTCACTCAACTTTGAATATTTCAACATGGTTCAAGCCATTTCCTGTACTTTTCTTTTCTTTCTTTCAACCACTCCATTTTTCTGAGGTGTCCTGACTACCGATAAATGTCTCTTTATCCCATGTTTTCCACATAAATCCATGAATTGCTTTGATGTAAACTCTCCTCCATTGTATGATGTCAAACATTTTATTTTAAAATCCATCATAGTCTCAACCATCTCTTTGTATATCCTGAAGTGTTTGAATTCCTCTAACTTCTTCCTAAGAAATAAAACTGCAATCATTCTTGTGTAATCATCAACTAGTAGAATAAAGTACTATTCACCATTTAATCTCTTTGTTATTGTATGTCCACATATATCAGTGTGTACAATATCCAATGGTTTTGTCGTGGAATACTCTTTTGATTTCAACTTGGTCCTGGTTTGTTTTCCTTAGACAATGCTCACATAGAGTATTTTCTAGCTTTGAAATATTTAATTTTGACAAGGTTATCAAATGTTATGTGATCCATCCTTCTGTGTCGGAGCCAACTTTTGTTTCCCTTTCCTAAGCAGCATTCTCCCCTTCCAACATCATTCATGACATATATGTTTTTTGGGGTTCTGCTAGCTATATCCACAAATTTACTTGATCCTTCTTTCCTTATCTCACATTTTTTTGTGTCAAACAGAACTTTGTGTCCATGATCACACATTTGACTTATACTTAGAATATTGTGCATCATATATTCGACCAATAGAACATTTTATGCCTTGGCATCTTCGCTTCCAAGCTTGACTGTGCCTCTACCTATTATTATGGATGAGTTATGATTTCCAAATGATATTGATCCATCGTGTTCCTTCTTCAGAGTTAGAAACCTAATCTTGTCACTTTTCATATGCTTCGAACAACCGTTGTCAACATACCACCCACTTTTCTTGTGTTCCACTTCTAGAGAAAGTGAGCATTCTTCAGTGTTGAATTGATCCTGCTTTATTCTCCATATCCTTTTTGGTTCTTGGTTATGACTATTGATATTATGCTTTGGTTCTTTTGTAGGAACATTCATTCTACAATATTTGTCCATGTGTCCAAAATTGTTGCACTTGTAGAACTCTATTTCATTACTTAGTGAACAACAACTGTTGTGATTTTTGTTCTTTGTTTCATGTGACTTTCTAAGATAACTGTTGTTTGAATAGCCTTCATAGTTGCTTATTTTCTTGTCATAGGATCTACATCTTGCAGATTTGTGACCAAAATTGTTACAAGAATAAAATAAACCAAGAAAAATGGTTTGATACATGGATGTAGGATATTTTTTGAATGGTTTTGCTCTTCTAAAGCCTTCTTCTTCTTAATATGTTGTTTATTGTTGGTTATGTGTTCTAAATATTCTAGGTGGTCCAGTTACTCCATGTTTTTCTTCTTGAGTACCTCTTATTACTTCTGCATAGGTGGTTTGTTCTTCTTCCTGTTATGTCTTTTTTGAACTCGAACCTTTCTCGGTCTGCATCTGGTTGTATCCTAGCCCAAACCTGTCATAGTATGGCCTTCAAATGTTTATGATCTCATCCAATATTTTGGTGCTATTATGCTGCATATATTTCTTTTGGAGATCTTTTCTTAATGTGACTATTTCTGCTTCCAAGCTTTCAATCATCTTCTCCTTATCTTCTAGCTAATTCCCAAGTGCTTATTCAATCCTTTTGTCTTCTTCTACCTAGATTTTTAACTTCATGATTATTTGCTCAATTTCTCATGACTTGGAATTTTGATATCCTTATTTCTTCTTTAACTCTACCTTGAGTGACTTGATTTTCTTTCTTTCTTTCCCTAGTTCTTCTAAGGAACTGATTAATTCTTCTTTGAGATCGAATTCACCTTCTTCTTCAAAATCTTTAGAATATTTTTCATCATCTTATACTTCCATAAAGAGTACTCTTTCTGAATCATTGTCACTATCATCATCATTGTCTGATAAAGAGTTGTCTTCGTTTGAGTATAAAAAAAAATTGAAGAATTTATTTTTGTTCCTTCTCTTGTATCCCTTTTGATTTTTATTTTTCTCCTTAGGATATTCTTATTCATCACTACCTTTATTCTTAGCATGGGGAAATTTAGAAGCAAAATGACCAATACCATCACAATTAAAACATTTTAATGGAAGCATACCTTTGTACTTGTTGGTTCCTCATTTTAACTTCCTTAAGAAGTTTCTCACTTCTTCATCTTCCTTTGAATCATCATTGCAGTTGCAATCTAGTTTTGACTTTTGCTTGCTCTACTTTTTCATCTTCTTGAATGCTTTGAACGTTGCTTCCTTTGTAACTAGGTTCTCTTGTTTTATCCTCATTTCATAAGCCGTGAATATTCCATGTACCCCTCCCATGCTCACACCGTCAATATCCATTCTTTCTTCCAAGGCTGATATCTTAGGATCAAATCTCATAGGTAGAGATATTAGGAACTTTTGACCGATCACTGACTCATCAAGTTCTTCTCCCAGTATTCTAACAGTGTTCACTATTTCATCAACTCGTAGAAAGTAGGATGCAGTGTCTTCATATTCAATTGCTCAAACTTTTCTCTAAGGGTTTGAAGCTTAGATCCCTTGACTTTGGAATCTCCTTCATAAATAATTTGAAGTTTATCCCAAATATCCTTTTTTGTCTTGTAATGCACAACTTTGACAAAAAATGAATCATCCAGATTGCTTAGAATGGTTCCTTTAGCCTTTGAGTTGTTTTCATTGAGTTTCTTTCCATATTTGTTAGTTGGGGGAGCGAATAGTGTTGCATATACGTCTACTATTGATTTCCAAACATCAAATCCCTATTCCTATAAAAAGGATTTTATCCTTTTATTCCAAATGGTGTAGTTCTTTCCATCAAAACTTGGTGATTAAGGGATTTTTCCCTTGTGATCTTGGGTATGGATCACAACAAAGAAAGACTAAGTGGAAGAGACAACAGTCTGCCCTCAAATACAAGAACACAAAAGCTAAAGAAAAAAAACACTTAAACTAAGAGGAAGTAAGGATAGAGAGGAGAAAATAAAGTACACCTTGTTCTCATGTCTGATGTCGATCCCCACTCCAATTCGTTGAAGAGATCTTGATATTCTACTAGAACCTACCTTTAAGATAGATACAAATCAAGGGTTGCAATGGAAGTAGTTATGAAATAAAAATCATTTGTATATTATATGTCATATTCAAATTAAGCATAAACATAAACATACATTTAAGATGAAATATGAGGGAAAACAAACTCTTTTGTTATCAGCAAGTGGAAAAGGTAAGTTACAACCTTGTCTAGCCTTTAGGCACCGTCTCGAATCCAATTGTCTGGGTTCCTCCAGGAATCCTCAAACATCAACTAAACCAATGTAATATTCCTTATATGACTCATATAGCGATAAGGAGACACCCTATAGTCACATAACATGAGAAATAAGTGATGGAAAAGGAGTTTCCAAATTACATGGGATGTTGCTCAAAGAATTGTAAGGAAGGGAGGCTTGCTAGATTCTGGTAGCATAAATTTGCATAAATGACTTGACCTATCCTTATCCCTCAACCATTTTATTATATCTTCCCAAAGAGGTTTGGGGAGTTGGATTCCATTGTATATGGGAAAGGGTCATTGGGAAACGAGCCCAACCAAATAACCCACCCGAAAACACAAAATTATTTTATTTTTCACAAATTTTGAGGGAATCCATGGGTTGTAGTGTGGAAATTCATGGATGTCCATGTGTTTCACTAGGAAAACTCACGGATATGCTCTTAGGGCATGTTTTTAAGTGATTTTTGAGAGATATTTTGGGGGAAAAGTCTAGAAATAATTGGGAAAGGGTTGGGCCATGGCACAAATGCATAGGTGTGGAATTTTGTGATATAACACTTAGTCCTCCAATCTTATAATATTCCATGATCTCCTTCCAGTGGTTGAAATATTTCTTGAAGGACCAACTATAATACCAATTGTTGGAATACCAAGAGTGGGGGTGAATCAATATGAGCACTTTAATATCACCTTTAACCACAATATGTAATCAATAAAATCATCAACAATATATCATCAATATTTCATTAGTAGTATAAATCAATAGAGAAAAATAAACATCCACAAAAATATAGTACACCAGAATTTACGTGGAAAACCAAATGGTAGAAAACCATGTAATGATTTTCTTATATATAAAAAGAATACATTCATTGGAAACACAAACCTCCCAACTCTCTAGTTGCAACTAGAAGGAGGACACAACCCCTTATTTACAGGATCCAACCTGAAGGAATCTACAAATCCCTGAATTCTTTGGCTCCAACCAGAAGGAGGCTACAACCCCTTGATTCTCAAGCTCCAACCTAAAGGATTCTCCAACTCCCAATGTTCTCCCTTACCAACCGAAAGGAGGCTACAACCCTCTTTCCTTGCCCCATCCTGCCACCCTGAAATATAAGTGTAAACCAAAGTTTTACTACCATAATCACTGCAACCTTCATTTCCATTTTCATTATCACTATCACTACCTCTGTCATAGCCACTGTCACTTCCTCTGTCACATCCACTATCACTATCAATGCCTCTATCACATCAACCTATAACATGTCAACATGTTAATGTATCTAACTTGTCACTGTCACTGTATCATCAACCTACTATACCAAAACCCATACCATACCATACATCAAATATGTACCAACAACTATAGTATAACATGCATCAATCATCTACCATAAGATATGCCAAATGTAGATACCAAAACATCAATGATGAGTAGCTAATCATGTACTAGAGCATCAATCACATACAAAACCAATTCCATATACCATAGAATTAATCATGTATATCATATCATCAATGAAGTGCTTAAAAGAACCAAAACATGTACCTCATGCATATGCCACCATACATGAAGTATATACCTCAAACATACACCCACATCTCAAAGATGAATAATAACAATCATGTCATATAAGAGTATACAAACATCAACCATGTAGCCTGTTAAGCCCTAATATTGGCTCATTACTCCTTAATTGGGGCATATTACATTAGTAATGTTATTTTATTTATGTCAGCTTTATTCCATTAGTTGTAATTATACCTCCTAGTCTCCTATATATACCAAGGAGACATTTTCATTTG
>SNQJ01S0001394.1:41041-54962 GCA_010110895.2 Picea sitchensis
ACTCAAGAGACAAGTGATCCTTGAATAGATCAACCATAGTTGAGAAGTGGTGGCTTGAAAAGATCAAGAAAGAAGCAAGACAGTCTGAGAAGTTGAGGAAAGAACTCAGACCAGGAGAAGGAGAGGAAATATAGATGGAAGAATTGTGGAAGATGAGAAGACAGGAAAGACTATCTAGTCAAAGATTAAGTGAGAGAGAAGCGTAGAGAGAAAGAAATCCCTTGGAGGGTGGACAAGAAGGAGAAGGTGTAGATGTAAGAGAGGAGGAATACATCATGAATATTGAAGAAGAAAGAGAATATTCATCCCAGATGACAAGAGAGATCAGGAATCTAGCTGAAGAGATCACTCTAGTGGAAGAAAATGAGATGTCCCAAGTCAAATAAAACCGCCTCGAAAATTTTGGCGCCAACCCCGAATCGCCCATACCCCAAGTGTCTTCTACACAAGCGGTAAGTTAAATTCTACCTTCTCATGTTTGTTTTGTTCCAGTACAATTAGTTAGTCAATCACAACCAGGAAGTGTGAGTATAGGGAGGATATTGGGATCCCCTGGTAGATCGCAAGTAGGACCGTTAGGTTTCATTTTGATAAGAGAAACAATATCAACAATGGCTGGTCACGTGGGAGGCTCGATTTCCCGATACCTAAAATTCTGGGGTAAGGGAGATGAAGATGTTGATCAACACTGGTTCTTGTGCGAAGTAATCTGGAGATCTAGAGGGACTCTGAATGCAAATAAGTTGGTCGAGTTCCAGACTAGCTTGAGAGGTCATGCTCTCAAGTGGTACATGAATATCATTGATACAGGAGTGCCATAAATGCAAGTTCAAGCATTCACACTTGGCCAAGTACGGACAAGGTTCATAGCAGAGTTTAAACTACCTCAGTCAGAACAACAGGCTCTCTCTGAATTGTGCGAGATCCAACAATGGGAAGGTGACTCAGCCTAGGAATACAACCAAAAGTTTAAAGATTTTATAGGGAGGTTAGCACACCCAATCCATGAGGAAAATAAAAGGGAGTGGTACATTTAGGGATTTCTACCTCTGACCTAGATACCGCTAACGCAACAATGGATAGCCACTTTGACAGATGCCTTGGAACAGTCGATGAGATTGAAGCCATGGCGGGATACCCCGGGAGCCTGAGAGTGACCAGACCCCCAGTAGATGTGAATTTGTCACAACTACAAGGGAAAATATCAATGCTTACAAAAAAAAATTCAGGAGTTGATGATCCAAAATCGGATCGAGGAGCCTGATAGGGCTCAAAAAGGATAAAAAATGAAAGTTCTCATAATCAGAAGAAACCAATTCTATTGTGACCGGATCGTCGCACTGATTCTGGCCATATATTCACTTTCTCAAATGAGCATTGTATGCAAGAGTTATCGCACTCTGACCGTTTTCCCAAACAGCTAAAAAGTAAAAAAAAGGTCAACAGTCAAAAGGTGACGTGGCACTCTCTGGAGGTGACACATGGCAATGGAAAAAATGACATGTGGCAGCACAAGCAATAGGGTGACTGGACAGTTCACAAGAACCAGTAGCATGTTGACATGTGGCAGTTGAGGACCAATGAAAGGGCACCACGTGGCCCAGACATGGGCTGCCACGTGGCACCCATCACTATTTGAATGGAAAAAGTATATTGGAGCTCATGGGGTTCGATTCCATGATCTGTTGGACGAGAAAAGCGCTTTAAGAAAAGTCCTTTTACCAATGTGCCAACACATTTGTTGTTATTTTAAAACCAGTTTAATTTAAATAAAGTATAATGTATAAGAGTTGGGGTGGAAAGGGGCTGGGGCTAAGCCCCAACCCACGATTTCATTACCACATATGTCCACATCTACAAAATTGGTGCTCCATTCTAGTTGCAAGGGCGTCAGGCCATGTGTTAGCGTTGCGCATAACCACCGGAGGGTTACATGCCATAAGACCCAGAGCCATAACCCTATGCACGCTTTTATCCCTCGGTCTCATCTCCATGCGCATGCGACCAAGTATTTCGAGGGATTATCCCTTAGATGCAGGGCGGTAACCACCTGTGGACCCACGGTCCTATGTGTTACTACCACATGACCACAATGTTTTGGAGAAAAGGCCAGCGCGCAGCCCCTAGGGAGTTGGCGCTTGGCCATATGTTCTTACATGTGACCATAAAATGGGGGCGCGCACCTAGGGAGAGGGGGATAAAGCCAAAATATAAACATAAAGTGGGTTTTAACTTTGCAGTTTGTATTTTTTAATTGATTTTGGCCTGTTATTAGTGGATTTTGCCCATTTTGGGGGGATATTAAGCATTTTTGGAGGAAGTTGGGGAATGATAACCAACTTCAGATCTATAAAAACCAGGCCTATTTGAGTCCATGGGGGATAGTCAGAGCAGAGTTATTCTAAAGGGAAGCCAAGACAAAGCCAATTTTATGCAGGGAAGCTGTTGAGGAGCAGACGCTTGCAGGCCATTTCTGGGAGCTACGATCATCCATTTTGTGTGTCGTTTATTCTGCTGGGTTCTAGAGATCTAGAAGAACATGACTAGATTAGTCTTGTAGCCTAATGTCACTACTGATATGTACTTTTTGAGCTTTGAACAGAAATAAAGAAGCCTCCCCCATTGAGACAAAGGCCCAGAGACGTAGGTAATTTTGTGTTGAACTCCATTATCACTTCTCTTGTTATGGTTTGTTGTTCTTATTGCTTCAGTTAAGATCTGTATATTGTCTTATGGTTGTTATGCTTCTTCATTAAATCCTTCCTCTTTCATTTAGCTTCATAAATGGTTAATTAACACATGCAATTAAAAACTCCACCACATTCATTAAAATATATTTGCGGATCAGCTGACAATACTGAGACCGAGACAACCGCAAGTCTGGTGCACCAGATGTTATATAGAAGTACATATGGAAAATTAATGTCCATGAATGAGGGGAATGTGACCTCCTCAGAATATGATGGAACCCCCACCAAGACCCATTGGAGAGGTTGCGCAAGTGTCTACGAACTTACCATTTCATAACCCCACCCCATATCATGATTTTCCTGGGAACCAAGAAACACCAACAGTTGAGTATTGTGAGATTTTTCAAACCCATGGGCATGGGCCAAGAAAGTGCCCCATTATGCAGAAATATTTGATAGTACAAAATACAGTACACTGTGATTTCTGTGCATATACCACACATACTACCAACCAATGCATAGCATTGGATGCACTTGCAGATAGGTTGGACCGAACAACATTCAGGGTGAATGAAAACCCTCAGGGGCTGGGAAGAGGTCGAGGAGGTGGAGTTGGAGGAGAATTTAGATAAGGAAGAACTGGGGGAAGAGGGCCAAGCATATGTTATAACGGTGATGAGCAAGGTCATATGGCTAGAGAGTTCCCTCATCCAAGGCCGCCATGGTCCTCTCACTTCAGAACCAATGGGCACGCAACTGAAGACTACCCATAATTAATTGCAAAATGGGAAGATAGGGTACGACAACTAGGAACTAACCTCATCAGTTTAGAAATCAAGAGGGTTATTAAGGGACAATTTACCAACCTCAATATCATTACTCGAGGAGGATCAAAGCCAATAGCTAATGTTGATACTCTACCCTAGATCTAGAAAGAAACATCTAAATACGATAGGTATGACCCTCTAAAACATAAGTTGTTCTTTAAATATGCCATATAATTATTTCAGAATATTCATAGACCTGAGATGCAAGAGAAAATCCCACAACCTATTGTTTATCCTAAGATTGCGCAAGTCCCTGCTTCACCACCTGCACCCAGAAACCCTGTAGTCACACTGAGACAACCTGAGCAACCTCAAAATGTAGTCTACCTTTGGTTTGAATTATTTTCTGACATTCTTAGGAATGACCAATTAACAGAAAAGTTGTGCAATGTGTTATACCTAGTTTTAGGGAATGAAAAACCCATAGAAGAATGAATAAGGGCTAATCTTCCCAAGAAAAGTACTCAGAGAGTGCAGAGAAGAAAAGTATGAACTGGAAAAGAATTCAGACTAGTATCCCACTTAGACGAATTTGATATTAAGGATGTCATGTTGGATATAGGATCCGATGTGAACATTTTTCCTAAGAATACCTGGGAAACCTTAAGAAAACCTAGCCTGACATATTCCCCAATTCAGCTAATAATGGCAAACCAATATTGTATTTTCCTAATAGGAAGACTGGAGAATGTGGAAATAGATGTTGCAGGAGTAAAGATTGTAGCTGAATTTGAAATGATTGAAATCATAGGGGATAAGGACCCTTAACCTTCTCTACTTGGAATTGATTAGGCCTATGACAACTATGCAGTAATCAACTTAAAGAAAGACACCATGACCTTTGAGGTTGATGGAATCAAGGTAGTTCAACCCTTGGATCCATATGTAGGACCCAGATATACAGATCCAACATACAATAATATGGAGGGAGAAGACTTGCATCATTTTTACACTATAACACTAGGGACAAGAGACGATTACATAAACCATACTGTTGATGGATTAGTAAGTTGGAGAAGCATACAGTCAGTAGACAAAGATTCAGAATTGGCTTTTGATAGTTGGTAACAAGGTTCATACGAACAATTCTCAAGTAGATGTGAAATTGTCATAGCAACTAGATGGGTTGGGATCGAAGTCATAGAACATCCAGTATATGATGGTACCTCAGGACTCAATAGTTTTATGCTCAGCATGGAAGAAAAGGTAGTAGAGGATCAAATAATCTCAGTACTAGACATAGCTCTCTAGGCCACCCATGCCAAATGGTGGGCCAATCATAAATCCTTACTCATAGATTGGGATGATGTGAAGCAAGATATCAAATATAGGTTTCAGAACAAGGAGTAGCTAGAAGAAAAGATGTATATTAATTTCCAAGTTGTGCAACTGCGCAGTGGAGAATGTGATCCTAAAGTGCACATCGAATAGTGCATGACACAATGGCAAGCTGCAGAAATACCCTCTCACTTCTTGGTTCAGGTATTTCCCCACTGTCTAGGTCCAATCCCTAAAGATTGGCTCATACATGAGGAAACCAAAAGGCATACCAATGACTGGCGAACGTTGGCAGCTCATTTTTGCAAGGACTTCTCATTTACAAGTAAGTACCTTGAGCTGGAAGTAGTCCTGCAAAAGATTAAATAATTTATTTTTATAGATAATGGTAATCAAAAATAAAACCTAGGGGTATGTCCAAAACATATCCAAGAACTTCAGACTAATATTCACCTAACCTCAACCAAGAATCCTATAGATTTCTATAATATTAGAAGGGATTCAAAAATCCTAGATGACTTAGAGGCATTAAGAAACATAGCCATTAAAGAGACAGAAGGGAATAGAGAAATCGAGAACACCATACCCAGTCAGACTGAAAGTTCCTATAATCACCCATGAAAACTGTGCAAGGTCAATATAGGGACCATAGAGAAACCTAATATAACTATGGTGGGAGACTACTGGGATGAGAAAACTAGTCAAAAAATATAGAGTCTATTGTGGGAATATGAGGATTTGTTCCCAAAGACTTTTTCAGAGTTGAAGGGAATCAAAGAAGTTATGGGAGAAATAAAAATCCAATTGAAACCAGGATCCAATCCTGTGAGAAATAGACCATACCATCTTAACCCTAGAGTAAAATAGAAGTTTAAGAAGGAGATAAACAAGATGTTAGAAGCTGGACTCATTTTTGCAGTAGATGAAGAAGAATGAGTCAGCCCAATAGTCATCCAAAGAAAGAAAGGAAAAGAGGATATCAGGGTCTGTGTAGACTATAGAAGCCTCAATTCTACATGTGTGCATGACCCTTTCCCAAAAACGTTTATTAATGAGGTGCTAGAAAAAATTACAGGGAAGGAAGTGTAGTCCTTGACAGATGGGGTTTCAGGGTACCACCAAGTCAGGATCGCTGAAGAGGAAAAAACGAAGACCATGTTCATAACAGAATGGGGATCTTTCGCATACAATGTGATGTCATTTGGCTTGAAGAATGGCCATGCAATTTTCTCTAAGACTGTAATAGAAAATTTCAGAGAGTTTAATCACAAGTTTATAGAAGTGTATATGGATGATTTCACAATATATAGCTTACTCAAGGAACATGTAGCACTATTACGTTTAACGTTTGACAGATGCAGAGAATTGCAGATATCATTGAATCTCAAAAAGTGTATCTTTTGTGTACCACATGGGAATTTGTTGGGCCAAATAGTATGCTGAGAAGGAGTATTAGTATACCCAGCCAAAATTGTAGTTATTGTGAATATGCCACCTCCTACGAGTGCCAAGTTGTTGCACTCCATGCTGGGACACATAGGGTACTATCGCAGGTTCAACAGAAGATATGTAAACATTACTGCACCTCTGGAAAATCTACTGAAAAAGGCTGAAACATTCCAATGGACTCCAGAATGTGATAAAGAATTTGATATCCTAAAGGAGAATCTCAGTATAGTGTGGATTCTGATATTCCCAAACTGGGAAAATTAATTTCACGTCCATGTAGACGCTTCAAGAATTTCCTTAAGAGCTAGCTTAGAGTAACCTAGAGATGGAAACATGGATCATCCTATATATTTTGTGAGTTGAAAGATGTCACAAGCAGAGCACAACTAAAAAACAACAAAAAGGGAGGGTTTAGCTATGATTTATGCTTTGCAGAAATTTAGACATTATTTGTTAGGCTCTCATTTCAATCCTTTTACTGACCATTCTGCATTAAAATATCTAGTTAACAAACCTGTGTTGGAAGGGAGAATTTTTATATGGTTGGTATTATTTTAGGAATTTTATTTTGAATTAATTGTTAAGCCTGGAAGATGAAATGTAGAACCCAATCATATATCTATATTAGAGTCAGGGGAAAGTGGCAGAGAAGTTGACAATCCACTCCCAAATGAAGACTTGTTTCGGGTTGAGTCCATACCAGAGTACCTGGAGGACATATCAGTCTTCTTAAGTATAGGGACCTACCGAGAAACATATTTTGCAACCCATAAACTCCATATGGTTGTTAGAGCAGTGGATTACCACTTAATTGCAGGACAAATGTATAAATTGTGACTAGATAGTATCCTCAGAAGATGTGTCATGGATCAGGAAAGAAAGGATATACTCTGGGAATTCCATAATGGAGTTGCAGGAGGTCACATAGGAGGGAAGGCCACTGTGCAAAAAGTTCTACAAGTTGGAATTTGGTGGGAAACTCTCTTCAAGGATGCAAAGGCATATGCTAGATCGTGTGATGTTTTTCAAAGAGTAGGTAAGCCATCACGACGATATGAATTACCACTTCAACCAGTTCGATCTCTACAAGAATTTGAGAAGTGGACAGTTGACTTCATCGGACCGATCAACCCCACAACCAAGCATTCAAAGGCTAGGTGCATCATCACCGCAACTGACTACCTTATGTGTTGGGTTGAGGCAGCAATTGTTCAGGACTGTTTGGCCGATACTGCTGCTAGGTTAATTTTTGAGAATATTATCACTCGATTTGGATTTCCTAGGAGCCTAACCAGTGATCAGGGAGCTCATTTCATTAGTAGCACTATAGAAAATATTACAACAGATTTTTTGATCCAACATCACAAAAGAAGACCCTACCACCCACAGGCCAATGGAACAATAGAAGCATTCAACAAGATTCTAGAGAGAGGGTTGACAAAGGTATGTTGCACAAATCGGGAAGACTGGGATGACCGAATTCCAGTGGTGCTATGGGCTTACAGGACAACTACAAAGAAAATCCACATGTACACGCTAATCCGGCTAGTTTATGGGAAAGAGGCAGTGATGCCTACAAATTTCATCACTCCGAGTTTGTACATCGCACAAATCACACATATGTCAGAAGAAGAATCAATTGCATAGAGAATTATGGAGTTACAAGAAATCGAAGAGACCAAGTTTTTAGCAAAATTCCATCAATCGGTTGAGAAAGAAAGGAAAAAATATTAGCATGACAGGCATATTAGAACCAAATTATTTTTCCAGGGAGACAAGGTTTTACTTTATGATAGTTGGTACCAGAAGTATCCTGGCAAGTTGTGCATGCATTGGTTGGGACCATTTATAGTTGTGCAGATTCGACCCTCAAGAGCAGTCAGACTCATGCAACTAGATGATATGTTGCAGCCAGGATGGGTGAATGGCACTCACATGAAACCCTATATGTCTCAAAACTGAGCTAAAACGACTTTTTCTCTAGTCTGAAGGAGAATGTATAATAGTTAGATTTGAGTTTTCTGAATTTTTTGTAAATTCAGTTAATAAAGTCAATGTGTGCAATGTTGCGCCACAACACATAGTTCATTTTATGTTTAAGTGTTGGTTGATGTAGAATGGATGACTCAATAGCCTAGGATCATAAGCATAAAGAATCCATTAATGACAATCATTAATATGACAGGGACCCCCTTTGTGGTCGGAGGGAGAACGAATCCGAATACGATATGAGTCCATGTGCCACATGAACCCAGTCTAGTCACAACCTTTATTACCATTACGGTACCCTGTCTGAATTTAGTTAATCCATAAATCCACGATATGCAAAGATGCCATCGATATTCGCACTGAGATTCCCACCCGTCAAACAAAAAGATCTGAAACCGACCACGTCCCTATCCAACTCGTACAAGTAAATTCTAGGATCGCCCGACAAGATTTACCTCGTTAACTCGTCCCATCGGACAACTCAGATCCAAGTTACGTCCATATGGTCATAATGAACAACAGTTATTGATAAATTTACCACTAATCCCAAGTATAATACTCTGAGAACTTGCCATAGCACCCATCATTTTCAAAAGAACTTAGTAATTTTCGAATTCTGAAGAGCAGGCAAGCCCGTGCAAGTGTGAAACCTGTAGTCATGACCTCTATCCCTTAGTTCAATGCAAAATTTGTGATAACTCAAAATCCACAATGTCAAGAGAAATAGGAAGCTAAAGCACCATGTCTAAAGACATAGTGCCAGACGAGCCCTACGACCCCCGAGTCAAGGTCGTAGGTGAATTCAAAGGGAAGGTGGAACAGGTCAAGCTCCTTGATATTGACTTAACAGATCTAGTCTTTTTCCCCCAGATGAACATAGACGTGTTCTTAGATATGGATATGGATGAGATAGGAGGCATGTACTTGATGCCAAAACCAGAATTTATCAACCTCTTCAACTTGACTATCATGAACCTTAGAAACCTACCAGTATTTGGTACCACTAGTGAGGTTGTGCGATGCACCAAACTCCTGATCAACAGGGTACATGACCGAAGTCTTTGGTTGGATAGGCAGTATCCAATCCATGATGAATACATCCATCAGCTTACCAGACTATCCTTTGAAAGAGAGGATGTGTCGAAAGGATTCCAGGGTCCTAGTAAGCACCAAAAAAAGAAAGGAGATCCCAACCTCTACGATAATTGACCCCATACTACCAGAGATAGTCAGGATGGGATACTACATCATAGACAACAAGGTTAGGAGATCATATTACAAGGGCGAATGCATGCTAGATACATTGTCAGTAGCAGACTTTTGTGTCCATAGCATTATGTTCAACTGGTGTAGTTACCTATTGGAGGAACTACTAGTGACTTGTGAGGAAGCCCAGGAAAAGGGAGGTACCTTCACCTAGGGATATCTGTTGATGAAATTCACGATGTTCAAGTGGAAACTACCCATGGGAAGACCGTAGACAATGGTAGACAAGTGACACCTTGTGAATATGTTCGAGCCCTGGCAGTCCAGGACAGATTCGGAGAATACATATTTCAAAAATGCAACATTATATAAATGGTACAATGGGATTATAGATGCAACACAAAGGTTGCGCATTCCACAGGAGCTCCTCAACTACAACACTAGGAACATTGATTTTAGCATGAACCAAAATCACATGTTTATATGGCTGAGGCATGTTAACAGGGAAGACTTTCACTCGAGGAAGTTTTTGTTCTACTTAGATGACAAGGCATTCAACAAAGAGGTCATTTCATGTTTAGGAGTCAAACGCAACCAGTGCAAGTCGGGGATGCAGTACATCCTACCTGTCAAGTTGTTGAAGAAAAAATGCAAAGAAGCAGGCGCAGGACTGAGATCATGCTCAGAGCCACAGAAGAAAGAAGTTTCAACACAGTTAGACTCTGTGGATGAAGAGGAGACGCAGTCATTGGAGCGTAAGAAAAGAATTCTTCTAGTCTTCCATCCGTTTCCAAATAAATTTGTGTTGACAGGTTTGGATGTCAACGAGATCCTAAGTGTTGCATTTAGCATAGAACCAATGGAAAAGAAGATCGGAACTGAGGTCTCATCGATTAAAGTTCTAATCCCCCAAACCATTGCATCAGTCATCCCTCGTACCTTCTCAGGGGTCAGATCGACCCCCATCATCCATATTCAGGAGGACCCTGAGCCTGGTACCTTCCCATCCACCATCATCACTGAGCACCCTCCATCATCACCACAACCCCAGTTTGTTGGCAATTTCAGTTAACAGAAAGCAAATCAGCGTATACTTGTCATTGATGGCAAGTACAGTTGTAATTGCAGTGATGACAATAGCAATGAATAGAAGCTCAGCAATAATCCGGAGGAGAAGAGTCAGTGACCGTAGGATCTCATTCAAATTTCTCGAAAGAACGAGGGTCATCAAATCTGTAGAAAATGCGATTTTGCGATCTGATCGCAGCCGTTAAAGAAAGATTGAGATATGGACCATTGATTTTGCTCATCGGAGAATCGGGAATCAGAGTTTCATGAGTCTCATGAACAATGACAATGAAAACCCCAAAATCACGATATTCGATTTCGCGATCTGATCGCAGCCGTTAAAGCAAGCTTGAGATATGGACCGTTGATTTTTCTCATCGGAGAATCGAGAATCGGAGTTTCACGAGTCTCATGAACAATGACAATGAAAACCCCGAAATCACGATATACGATTTCGCGATGTAATCACAGCCGTTGGATAAGGACTGCATCTGGACCGTTGAATCTCTGCATGGACTGCGAGTACAGTTATGGTTGTGGAGATGACTCAGTGACTGTTAGATTCAAGCACAAGACCCGATCATCGTCGGATCAAAGACAACATACACGCCCTTTAAAGTACAAGGAGAAGTGGGAGTAATTGCGATGTGCAAAATCGCGAGATCTAATCTGAGTCGTCGAGCTAGAAGTGATCGAGACCGTTGATCCAACTCACAAATCAGAGTGACACGTAGCAGGATCTAACATGTGTCAAACCACGTGTGACATCAGCAGAGGCATCAGCGATCGGGACTTTGAAATGACAAAGTCACTTGATAGTGAAAGTCTCGAAATCTCGGAGGGATCGGGACCGTCCATCTGAGGGACAGGTGTTCAAGATCAAGGCGCCGTCGGCATTTTGCTCATCGGGAAATCGGGGATTCTGTTGATAAGATTTTTGTGCAAGTCAGAATCGCGATCCGCGAAACCCCAATGAGNTATCCTCATTGTGGAAAATAAATTAGAAAAGATCCCTCACTTCATTCATTTCCATAATCCTAACCTTATTGCTATCCCTAGTCCAAATCCTAGTTCCTATTAAACAATGCATGAAGCTAATCCCAATAATCTAGACTCCTCCTCTCATCCCACATGTTAGTGCAAGTATTATAAAGCTCCAAAGCACACTACTACAAAATGCTTATTCTTATAATAATAATTCACATCCAAATCCTTGTACATAGATGAGAAATCCCTTGATGATCCTAGGGTATGTTGGCAATTTCAGTTAACAGAAAGCAAATCAGCGTATACTTGTCATTGATGGAAAGTACAGTTGTGGTTGCAGTGATGACAATAGCAATGAATAAGAAGCGCAGAAATAATCGGGAGGAGAAGAGTCAGTGACCGTAGGATCTCATTCAAATTTCTCGAAAGAACGAGGGTCGTCAGATCTGTAGAAGTTGCGAGAGAGATAAGCCATCGGAGAATCGGGGATCGGGACTTTGAAATGTCCAGTTCACTCGACAACGAAAACCCCGAAATCGCGATATGCGATTTCACGATCTGATCGTAGCCGTTAAAGCAATCTTGAGATATGGACTGTTGATTTTGCTCATCGGAGAATCAGGAATCGGAGTTTCACGAGTCTCATGAACAATGACAATGAAAACCCCGAAATCGCGATATGCGATTTCGCGATCTGATCGCAGCCGTTAAAGCAAGCTTGAGATATGGACCGTTGATTTTTCTCATTGGAGAATCGGGAATCAGAGTTTCACAAGTCTCATGAACAATGACAATGAAAACCCCGAAATCGCGATATGCGATTTCGCGATGTAATCACAGCCGTTGGATAAGGACTGCATCTGGACCGTTGAATCTTTGCATGGAGTGCGACTACAGTTATGGTTGCGGAGATGACTCGGTGACCATTAGATTCAAGCACAAGAGCCGATCATCGTCGGATCAAAGACAACATACACGCCCTTTAAAGTACAAGGAGAAGTGGGAGTAATTGCGATGTGCAAAATCGTGAGATCCAATCTGAGCCGTCGAGCTAGAAGTGATCGAGACCGTTGATCCAACTCACGACAGCAGACCACGTCAGCTAGGGACATGTGGCACAACCAGGGAATGACAAGTGTCAGGAATATTCAACACTTCAGGCACATGTAAGTCACGAATCAGAGTGACATGTGGCAGGATCTAACACGTGTCAAACCACGTGTGACGTCAGCAGAGGCATCAGCGATCGGGACTTTGAAATGACAAAGTCACTTGATATCGAAAGTCTCGAAATCTCGGAGGGATCGGGACCATCCATCTGAGGGACAGGTGTCGAAGATCAAGGCGCCGTCGACATTTTGTTCATCAGGAAATCGGGGATTCCATTGACAAGAGTTTTGTGCAAGTCAGAATCGCGATCCGCGAAACCCCGATGAGTGGGGGCCAGATGTCAGCACAACAGCGAAGGAGGACGATGGCGTAGTGGAGGCCAGCTGTCAGAGATAAGGATGTGGTCACGGAGTGACGGTCACATTGACCGGGAGCTAAGCTCAGGAGGGCTAGCGTATGAAAGGAGCCATCGAGAATCGGAGGACTTGTGAATTTTGACATCGCAAATGCCGAAATCGCGATGAGTGAAATCCCGATTAGATCTGGACCATTGGATCGAGTATTGATCGAAGGGATGTTGTTCTTCTTCATACATTAACGCTTCAGTTATGAACCGGTTAAGAGAAACAAACTAATAATGACAAATTGGTTAGCGTTTCAGTTGCCAAGACAGATGTCCTTGGATTTCCGATTGGAAGGGGAAGTGGAACCGTCAAGGCAGAGTGTATAAAAGAAGTTGAGAGAAACTGTGTTTTGTGGTCGTTAAAAGGGAAAAATGAGAAAACAGTAAGAAAAGGAAAAGCAGCAGAGGCGTAGCAGGAAATGAAGCAAATGCACAGAGAGAGACGAAATGGAGAGCAGAAGCAGAACAGAAGGACAGATAGAGCAGAACAGGAAAGGTGATGCAGAGATGACCTGCTAAACAACCAGAAGAATAAAAGAATTGCAGAACAGTTTGTTGAAGATCAAATACAAAGAAATATTGGTAAGAATTGATTTATCTGTGTAATTGTCTATGTGTTCATTATTTGATATTTGAGGGAGGTTGGGAGGTGCTCGGGAGGACTGTTGTCCTCAGAAGTTCAAGTGGGTGCTTGAACACAGGAAGTTGTAGCTTCCATCTGGTGGTAGCCAGAGAAACGAGGGTGGCAGGGTGGTGCTAGGGAGAACAGGTGTTCTCTGTTATGCAGGTTGGAGCCTGTGTAGCTGGAAGTTGGAGCTTCCATCCAGTTGGTACTGGAATATTCAGGAAGTTGGTGCTTCCATCCAGTTGGTGCTGGAATAATCAGGGAGTTGGTGCTTCCTTCTAGTGGGTGC
>SNQJ01S0001394.1:61614-81106 GCA_010110895.2 Picea sitchensis
TGGGTTTCCTCGTGAAAATCTGTCTCTATGTGTACTTCATGTGTGACTGATGGTTTTTACTTTTACTGTTCATATGCTGTACATTGTTGATGACCAAATGAAGAAATATTAATAATGTTTTAATAAGTATAAAATTGTTTAAGCTTATATACAACTGATTCACCCCCCCCTCTCAGTTGTTTTAGTATTTCCAACACAATTTCCACTCCCAGAAACCACCATTCCACCCCAAGCAATAGATCCACAGTCGATGCATCTCGATCTACCAGAGCAAGCGGAGCGAGAACTCCCAAAAACAACCCAAGAGTTTACTGAGTCGAGACCAAAAGTTTCTGGTCCAAATCCTAAAGTACTAGAGAAAAGCCTATAGATGACTGGTCTAAACCTAGACATCCAGGACCAACAAATTGTGCCTTTCAGGCTAGAAAAGGACACCCAAACCATGGAGGATCCATAAGCTCAAAAAACCCAGCACATCCCCTCAACGAATAAGGTTGAGGGTGCCCAAGAAATCACAACATAGGAAGAAAACGCAAGAAACAGACACGAGATACTAGAGGCTCATAATGAACCAGAATCAACATTCGAGTAGAGCGTGACATCTGCGCAAGAAAAGATGGAGTGGGTCCTCCAGAAACCTCAACAATGCGCAAAGATGATGCAACTCTACATAGCCAGAATAGAGGTTTTGACACTCTTTTCCTCAGCGCTAAGGTTGAGGATTGTGCCAAGATAATCAACAAAGGAGGAGGTAGAGACCCACTCAAAGCATTCAATGACTAGTGGACTTCCACTACATACTCGAGCACCTAGAGACGCAACCCCTTCATCTGCTGACCTGGCATAGTGGCCATCGACGCACTAGTTTGGATTGATCTGAGAATCCACTGATTAACCAAAGCAGAGGCTCTAGCAGGTTGATAAGACTTCTAAGTATGAAAGGGATGAATAATTCCTTGCGCAAGAATGTAGGACACAAGAAGCGCATGAAAAGATCCAGGTTGAGTGTCGACTAGAAAGAGTGTAAGAAAGGATCGCTCAAGCCTGGCCGAAGATTTGGAAGGTTGCACCTGATCTTCCTAAAGCTAGCAATCCAGGAGAGCTAGAGAATCAGATTGAGATGCTCCAAGGAGCATGGACAAAACTATCCACTTGCGTTGAGCATCTAGAAGTGTAGTTACAACAAACTCAACAAGAAGTAGAGAAGCAACCTCATAAGTTGCAGGAGCATATGGAGAAGATAGTACTAGAAGACAACAATGCCCAAGTAGCACTACATAAGCACATAGTCGAATGCACAAATATTTTTAGGGAAGTCAAATATTGGATGGTAATCATCACTAGACACAACCAGTTCTTGGACGATGTGCACACCAAAATCTAGGTGTTGAATGAAGAAGTTGCGACCACGATGGAACTGTTGGAGAAACAACAAAAGTTCAACCAAATCCAATAGGTAGACAATGAATTGAATGCCCTATTTGAGGAATAGTCCTTAGCAAAGAAAGAGTTGTGTGACATATGACTTGTCATCTAGACATTGTATATGCAGATGCATCAATTTGATGCAACAGCAGATTCCGAGTGGAACTCGTTGGTCGCGTCCAATCCAAAAGGGTGTAGTACAAAGGTGACCCAACAGTTCATGACAGAGGCATCACTCATTTCCAGGAAGTGGAAATATAAGGTTGGAAACTTTCAAGGAGTGAGGGAGCGGGACTTGGAGTTGGTCTCAGAGTTGGGCCCTTCATTTTAAGAGGCAAAAGAAGAGAAAGCACAAACAAAAGAGCAGAAGAAAGAAGAAAAGGATGAGAAGGGAAAACAACAGTTTCTCCTAGAAGTTGTGAAAGAACCGAGCACTTAAGTCGAGGGTGAGTCAAGGTTTGTGGTCAGAGCCTGTTGGGCCATTCATTTTTGGGATAAGGAGTTGTGCAAGTTTTTTCCTAGTACGAGTTGTGCAAGATTTAGAATAATTTTGACAGAGGAGAAAGAAAGAGCAATAGAAATTAGTTGTGAAAAGGAAAGCACAACGCCAGCTAAGAAAAAGAAATTGCAACATGACAAGAAAGTGTGCAAACCAAGACAGAAGAAACAACCTAGCTTATATATAGGGATGAACATAATTTTAAAGGGTTTGTTGATGATTCGTTCGATTGTTGTTATTGTTTGATCGAATCATGATTATGTTCATTCCGATCTTCCCCTCTCTACAGGGTTGTTGTCAGTTGAGTCAAGTAGAGTTCTGAGTTTGTAATGTAATCAATACCCCTTTTTGAGAGTAGAGCTCTGTGACATGAGTCCAGAGCCAAGAGTCTATAATAGAGCACCATTATATGTTTCTGAGACTGTAATTGAAGGAATATTCTGAAGATAATATAAATAAGGATCTAAATTTTCCAAATATGTTATGTCTTCTTGTGTTTTACTCATGCATTACAATACTTATTTATGGTTTATAAGTTCCTCATGATGGCTCTGTGTTTAAATGATTTTCTACAACATAAGTAGGTTTGATTCTTACACACATAAGGTTAAGATATGTTTGGTAGTTAGATTTCTTGCACAATATTGATGCAGGAGCATCACGAGTAACAAGCAAGCGCAAGGACGGAATACAGCTGGAGAGCACCAGTGCACCTTTTTGAAATATTTTGAAACATTAATGTAATAGTTGAGATGAAGCACACTTAGATATTGTAAACAGATCTTGAGCGATCTGCTCTCATCTATAGTAGGTGAAGGCATTAATACATAATTAATGTGAGTAGGTATATTTAAAGTCAGATTAGACAGTTTAGAGCGTAGGAGGGAAAACCGACTATAGACACCCTCATCCTGTATCATTTTGTAACATTAGCAACCTTATCAATTGAGCATAGAGCACAAAGGAAAAAAAAATACATTCAGCTATTCTGAGAGAGAGCAGAGAGATGTATTTGAAAACACTCATGTACAAAAGTCCTGAATTAATACATGACGCTTTGATTCAAACTTATGGTGTTGTGATATTCTCTGTGTATGTATGTTGAATGCTATGCTTATAGTTATTTTACTCTTTCTATTATGCATTTGTTGTTACGCTATGTATGAATGATTTCTTGTTGAATGTTTGAAATATGAAAGAGAGAGTAAGGAATGAGTTTCAATTGTTTCTCAACCTGAGTGAGTAAAATTCCTGCAAGGAGTGCAGTGGAGTTTGTCCACAAGGAGTGCGTTGACAAGGGTTCAGAGTTTTTATCTCTGAAAAAATCAGGAGGGATAACATTTTTCTCATTCTCATGGAAGTACAAGTTAAGCACAGGAGCCATGCAAGGTGTGCACAGGCCAAGTAGAGTCTCAGGGCTTACAACATGAGGGAATTGTTGAAAGGTTGTTGTTGCAGGGAGTGCACAGAGTCGAAGAGGTTCAAATACTAGGGCGCATTTAAAGAAGTTCCGCAAGGAGTGCATGCAAAAGTTATCCCCAAAGTACTTGAGGATTTTCAAGCAAGCTCAGGAGGGATAGGGTCTTTGAAATTGTCAAAGAAAGGCTCAAGAGGGCTAGTGCCTTGAAGTGTTGGAAGGAGGCGTAGCAAAGTTGTTTTGCAGGTGGACAAGTTCCATGAAGGAATACCTTGTTCATTTCGCAGGAGTTGTCAAGGAGGCATTGGATGGTCAAAATTCTCTGAGGGGAATTCACGAAGTTTCGAGAGCCGTCAGATCTTGCAGAGGAGCAGGGAAGTTACGGCAAGTATTCTTCAAGTGCAATTTCAGGAGAAATCAAACCATAGGATCCAAGTCAACAAGGGTCGTTGGATCACTCATGAATTCTCACTTTGGGGATTCGTGAGTTGAAGGGTCGAAAACCTTGCACCAAGATTCACGAGATCGCGAAAGTGTGAAGTCCCGACAGAGTGAGAAGTTCCATTGTGGGGCCAACATTAATAACGAGTCAAAATTCAACATTTCGGTGTTTCAGAGGATAGGAGGTTGAGACTTTTGTCCTGAGATTCCTGAAATCGCGAGATGTGATATAAGTATGGGGAAAGGATGCCATCAACCATTTCGGTGAATCAGAATTTTGGGTTTTCATAGTTGGAGAGTCGAGACACTCGGAAGGAAAAGTTGCGAAGTCATGAGATCCAAAGTCCCGACAAACTCGAAGTCGCGAGTTGCGACAAGGAGTATCGAGGAGTTCAGGATCTCGGCAATTCGGGTGTCAGGATAGAAAGGAGACATCGTTTTGGGAAGCGAAGTTGTGAAGTGCCGAAGCTGGGCACGAGAGACACGTGGAAATACCACAAGGTGAGCCCGATTGATAGACAGGAAGACATGTGTCGCCTAGTGGAAGGAGTTGACATTCCATTTACTTCTCGCGTCTCAATGAATCGCAAGATAAGAGCATGAGAGCTTGACATTGAAACTCATGAAGGGGCAAGTAGCGAGAGGCACTAGAATTAAGCCTAGCTGGTGGTCACGCGTGGAGGGTGCTGATAAGGGAAGGATCTATACCTGTATCGACATTTCAGGTATCGTGAATTTGGAAAGGAGGAGTCGAGAGTTTTGACTCTCGAACTCGCGAGATTGCAAGTTGCGACAAGCGCCTTTGGAATTAGGCCTTTTTCATAGCATTGTGGTCGCTTGGGAAAGGTGGATCTCAAGCCTAGTGTTGTTCACACAAGGGAGCTTCTGAAAGGACCCGTGGATCGATAGGAAGGAGATTCCAGTAAGGAATCAAAAGAGTTGATCTGGTTCAAAGGAGATAAAGAACGATCCTGTGAGAGGACGTCGACCCAAGGGCCGATAAGGCGTCTGCGTCAGTTTTGGTATCAGAGCCCAGAAATAATTCTTTTCTTTTTGTAGCAGGGAAAATAAATATTTACCATGCCGCCGAGAAGAAGAGACAGGAAAACACCCAACCCGCCAGAGGAGAGGGAAATGCCAAGAGAAAGAGGTAGGCAGGTACCAAATCCAGCCATGGAAAGAGAGATGCGTAACATACGCGCTAGACTTGTGGACATGGAAATAAAACATAGGCACACAATTGGTGTTGGGGATCTCAGTGATTCTAAAAGTGAAGATGAAGTTGAACATGAAGGAGAAGAAGTTGCAACAGAAGATGCAACAAATGAACGCCTGATTAGGGTTGTTGCAAGGATGGGTGCTAGAACAAAAATGGACATTCCAGTATATGAGGGAAACCTTGATGTTGAAGAGCTTCTAGATTGGATTAGAGCTTTGGACACATATTTTGACTATGAAGATGTCGAGGAAGACAAGAAGGTCAAACATGCTGTCACAAGATTGAAAGGACATGCAACATTGTGGTGGGATGAACTACAAGTTGATAGATGCTGCAAAGGCAAGCATAAAATTAAGAGTTGGGATAGAATGATCGCAAAGATGAAGGCAAAATTCATACCCAAAGATTATCAAATTAATCTGTTTCACAGAATGCAGAATTTGAGACAGAAGTTGATATCAGTGAAGGAGTATACTAAAGAGTTCTACAAGTTAAACATCAGGGCAGGTCATCAAGAAAGGGATGATGAAAAGGTTGTCAGGTATATGAATGGTTTGATATATGACATTCAATATGAGATGAGCATGATGGTCATCCAAACGGTGGAAGATGCTTATCAGATGGCTCTAAAGGCTAAAGAGAAGCTGAGCCGAAAGCAAAGTTAAAGAGGACGAGGCAGAAGTCAGCCCAAAGGAAAAAGAGTTGTCCAAGATAGGAATCAGAGGCCAAAGGAAGAGTGGAAGAAACCTCAACCTCAACTTGAGAGAGGTGGAAGCTCACAGAGAGGGCAGTATGCCAAACAGAGAGGACAGTATGCTGATAACAACACTTTTCCTCGTACTAGAGGAAGAGGAAGAGGCAGAGGTGGAGTAATACAATGCTTCATGTGTGGAAAGAATGGACACAAATCTTATGAATGTCCAGATAAGAAGAAATAAGGTGGTGAAACTCACATTTCCGAGGCACAGAGGTGGAATGTTGAAGTAGAGGATGTTGAAGGTAGAACATCATTGGTGATGAGGAAGATTCTCTTAATGCCAGAAAAGGAGGTGGAGAATCCAGTGCAAAGGAACAGTCTTTTTCAGACTGCTTGCAAGACCAAAGATAGCATATGCAAAGTCATCATGGATAGTGGTAGCATAGACAGTCTCATTTCTACAGAGATGGTAGAAAAGCTAGAACTAGAGACTATTGAACATCCAACTCCATACAAAGTTTCATGGCTACAAAAAGGACATCAAGTAAATGTCACTAAATAATGTTTAGTTGAATTTAAAATAGGAGGATATAATGATAAAATATTGTGTGATGTCATTCCTATGGATGTTTGTCATCTATTGCTGGGTAGACCATGGCAGTATGATAGGAATGTGGTTCATGATGGGAGGAAGAACACATATACCCTAGAGAAGAATGGGAGAACTCACATGTTGTTGCCAATTACAGAAAAACAGGTGAAACCTGAGGTAAGCAACATTGTACTTCTCATGAGTGGGAAGGAACTTCTTAAGGAGGTTAAGAAGAAGGAAGATCCACAATTCATCGTGGTCAGGAAACCTAGAATTGTTTTGACCGGCACAAGAGTGGATGATTTACTAGAGGAAATCCAACAACTACTGGAGGAATTTGCTGATATTGTAGTGGACGAACTACCTCGTTCATTGCCACCAATCAGAAGTATAAGTCATCACATTGATCTTATACCTGGAGCTAGTTTACCAAACAAAGCAGCGTACAGATTGACACCGCAGGAGAATGAAGAGGTCAAAAGATAGGTCCAGGATTTAATGGAAAAAGGATTGGTTAGAGAAAGCTTGAGTCCATGTGTTGTTCTGACAGTGCTTAGCCCAAAAAAAGATGGAGGATGGAGAATGTGTACAGACTCAAGAGAAATTAACAAGATTACCATCAAATACAGATTTCCATTGCCAAGAATGGATGATTTGATGGATTTCTTGAGTGGAGCAAATTTTTTTTCGAAGATTGATTTGAAGAGTGGATATCATCATATTCATATGATAGAAGGTGGTGAATGGAAGACAAAATTCAAGACCAATGAAGGTTTTTATGAATGGCTTGTTATGTCATTTGGCTTAACAAACACGCCGAGCACTTTCATGAGATTGATGAATGAAGTCCTGAAGGATTTCATCAAAAAATTTGTCATTGTGTATCTTGATGACACACTGATTTTCAGTAAAACAGAGGCAGAGCATATGAAACATTTGGCTACAGTGATGAAGAGGTTACACCAAGAGAAGCTATTGATAAACATGAAGAAATCCTCATTCATGAAGACAGAGATCATTTATTTAGGGTTTGTTATTTCTGCAGATAAGTTGAAGATGGATCCAGATAAAGTGGAGGTGATTAAGAATTGGCCATCGCCAAAGAGTATCTTTGAAGTTCGAAGTTTTCACGGATTGGCTATTTTCTATAGAAAAGTCATCAGGAATTTCAGTGGAATTAGTGCACCGATGATGGACACGGTGAATAAGAGACACAAGTCTTTTCACTAGAGAGAAGAAGTTGAGAAAAGATTCAATTTGTTGAAAAGGAAAATCATGGAACAACCAATTTTAGTGTTTCCGGATTTCAAAAAGACATTTCAAGTAAAATGTGATGCAAGTGTATTTGCAATAGGATCAGTCTTGAGCCAAGAATACAGACCGATAACATACTTCAGCGAGAAGTTGAACGAAGCCAAAATAAAATACTCCACGTATGACAAGGAGTTCTATGTTATTATTCAGGCATTGAAGAAATGGGGACATTACTTAATTCCTAAGGAGTTTGTCTTGTACAGTGACAATCGTGCTTTGAAATTTGTGACTCAATAAGATAAGTTGAATCAAAGACATGTTAAATGGGTTGAATACATGCAGAACTTTACTTTTCTAACTAAGCATATTTCTGGAACTGCTAACAAATTTGTTGATGCTTTGAGCAGGAAGTGTTTTCTATTGCAGGAGTTCAAAGTCAAAACTTTGGGTTTTGATAACCTCATGGATATGTACAAGGATGAGCCAGATTTTAAGGAGGCATATGAAGTAGCTGAGAATCCAATTCTCGTGGAAAGAAGTCAATGGACATAACACATGATCCAGGAAGGATTATTGTTTAAGGGTAATCAACTTTGTATTCCAAAATGCTCCATGAGGGAGAATTTGTTGAAGGAGAAACATAGTGGAGGATTGACCGGACATTTCAGTCATGAAAAGACGTTCTCAAAGTTAAATGAGTCATATTTTTGGCCAGGAATGAGAACAGACGTCAAAATATTTGTGGACAGATGTAGAATTTGTCAGCATTCAAAAGGAAAGAGACAGAATGCAGGCTTATATCAACCGTTACCCATACCTAAGAGGCCGTGGGATGCAGTAAGCATGGAATTTATATTGGGGCTGCTGAGAACACAAAGAGGGTTCGACTCAATATTTGTAGTGGTGGATAGATTTCTAGTATGGCACATTTTATACCTGTTGGAAAAATATTTAATAGACAGAGAATGGAAAATATTTAACAGACAACGAATGCTTGTCATTGATGGCAAGTACAACAATGAATATGGCATGAGTAACAGACAAGAAAACAGAAGAAAAGTTCAGGAAGAACAACAACGCAACAATTGTCTAAATGCAATAATCCTGAGTCGTCAAATCGAGGATTGATTTAAACTGTTGATCAGGCATGATGAAGTCCGTTTCTGATCGTTGGATCCCCTTCAAATTCCCGAAAGAACGAGAGTCGTCAGATCTGAATGTAGACAAGAAGAGATCGTTGAAGAGGAGGACAGATCTCAGACGTTAGATCCAAGTGCAGGATCCGACCATCATTGGATCAAGAAGAACTCGCACGTCCTTTAAGGTACAAGGAGAAGCAGGCGTAATCGTGATATGAAAAATCACGACTTAATCTGAGCTGTCAGATCAAGGTTGAATCTGGACCGTTGATCTCAGTCCATGTCGGAGTTTCTTGGATCAAGAGTTGAAGAGGTCAAAGAATATTAACATCAAGAATTGTGAAATCACAATATGCGAAATTGCGACTTAATCTGAGCCGTCAGATCAAGGTTGAATCTGGACCGTTGATTCCAGTCCATGTCAAAGTTTCAAGGATCGCGTGTTGGAGATGTCAAAGAAACAATGCAACAAGAAAATCGAAATCACGATATACAAAATCACGATTTAATCGCAGCCGTTAAGTCAAGATCAGATCTGGACCATTGATCTAACTCCATATCAGAGTTTCACGAATCGCGACATCGAGAGGCAAAGAACCCAATGCAACAAGAATGTCAAAATCGTGAAATCATGATTCAATCGTAGTCGTTGAATCAAGATCAGATCTGAACCGTTGATCTAACTCCATATCAAAGTTTCGCGAATCGTGACATAGAGAGGCAAAGAACCCAATGCAACAAGAATTCCAAAATCGTGAAATCACGATTCAATCGCAGTCGTTGAATCAAGATCAGATCTAGACCGTTGATCTAACTCCATATTGAAGTTTCACGAATCACGACATGGAGAGGCAAAGAACCCAATGCATCAAGAATGTCAAAATCATGAAATCGCGATTCAATCGTAGCCATTGAATTGAGATCAGATCTGGACCATGGAATCATAGGACATGTGGCAAGTGATCAAAATTTCATTGACTTGGGGTCAACGGAGCATAGTGTCGAAAATCACGAAAGCGCTTTTTGCATAGGCGCTTGGTTATGACCCTAGTCATATTCGGGAAGGAGCTAGTGCAGAAAAGTTCTATATAGGAACTTCGGAGATCGCGAAATGAAGTGTCAAGACACTCAACACAGGATTGCCAAAATGCCGAAACCCGATTTAAAGGCAATGCCAATAAAATTCATCCAATGACATAGATAAATTAGAGTATGATCGGAAGGTTACAATTCTCTCTCACAGTTAACTCCTCAGTTACGAATCTGTTAGTGAAACGGACTCATGATTGTGAATCAGTTGGCGTTTCAGTTGCTCGGATAGTTGTATTTCTTTTGCCGAAGGAAATGCGAAGTGCAACCACCATGAGGTGTATAAAATAAAATGAGACAGACAGCGTGTAGAGGTTGTTCTGTATGACAAAAAGAATGAAACTGTAAGAAAAAGAAAATGAGAGTATGTGCAGTATGAGATTGAGCATATGTGCAGTGTGAGATGAAACGTAGAGCAGAATAACAGAACAAGTTGAAGAAGAGTAGAATGACAGAACAAGTTGATGCAGAGCAGACCTACTGAACAGACAGAGGAAGAAATGAATTGTAGAACATTTAGAATATGACCAGATGTACAGAACAAAGAAAGATTGGTAAGAATTGATGTATCTGTATAGTTGAATGTTTATTTGTTCATTTATGTTCTATGGAGGTTGGGAGGTTCTCGGGAGGACTGTTGTCCTTAGAGGTTCAAGTGGGAGCTTGAACACATGAAGTTGTAGCTTCCATCTGGTTGCAGTTGGAGAAACCAGGGTGGCAGGGTGGTGCAAGGGAGAACAAGTGTTCTCTGTCATACAGGTTGGAGCCTGTGTAACTAGAAGTTGGTGCTTCCATCCAGTTGGTGCTGGAGCATATAGGGAGTTGGTGCTTCCTTCTAGTGGGTGCTCTCAAACAAGTTGCAGCTTGTAAAACAGAGGTAGCGGCCTCACATTGAGTTGGTGCTCAATTAAATATGATGTACAAAACTTAAAAGACTGCCTATCATTTCGAAGAAGAAGAGGTTTTCTCTCTTTATGGGTTTCCTTGTGAAAATCTCTCTCTGTGTATACCTTATGTGTGATTGATGCTTTTTACCTTTACTGTCCATATGTTGTATAATGTTGATGATCACTTGAAGAAAGATTAAGAATATATTAATAGACTTAATATTGTTTAAGCTCAAAGACAACTGATTCACCCCCCCCTCTCTCAGTTGTATTTGTAATTTCAACAATACCATGTCAGAAAACCAGTGACGCAACTCACATTGCAAATCTGTTTTTCAAAGAAGTCATTCGACTTGACGGCTTACCAAGGAGAATAATTTCGGCTCGAGACGCCAAGTTCGTGGGACACTTCAGGAGAGCCTTATGGAAAAATCTAGGAACAAACTTGTCGTTCAGTTAAAATTATCATCCTCAGATGGATGGACAGATAGAAGTTGTGAACAAAATTTTGGGAGACTTACTGAGAAGTTTGGTGACTGAACACCACAGTCAGTGGGACAACATTTTACCACAGGTGGAATTTGCATATAATGATTCAATCAACAGAAGCACAAGGTAGAGTCCATTTCAAATTTTTTATGGCATGCAACCAAGAGGAGTTTCTGAATTGAGGGGTTCATAACAGACTGCTACTAGAAGTGCTAGTGTATAGGATTTCGCAGAAGCAATGAAGGAGCTTCATAACGAAGTTAGGGAGCAATTTCAAAACTCGAGCCAAGAGTATAAGCGAAGAGCAGATCAAAACAGGAGAGAACTTTTGTTCGAAGTTGGTGATTTGATCCTTGCACACTTGAGAAAGGAAAGGTTCTCGAGGGGGACATATAATAAATTGAAAATAAAGAAAATTGGGTTGTGCAAGATCATAAGGAAATTTGGGGCAAATGCTTATGAGATTCAATTACCCGATGGGATCGAAATCTCTCTGATATTCAACATCTCAGATTTGTACCCTTATAAAGCTGAAGAAGTAGAAGCAGGTAATGAACAACCAGAGGTTCAGTGGACTAAAAATATGCCAGTTGCAATGAAACCACAGATAAAGAGAATAATGGACAAGAGAGTTAGTAAGAGGACCAGGTGAAAGGAATATTTTGAATACTTGGTCAAGTGGAAGGGACATCTAGTTGAAGATGCCTGCTGGGAAAATGAAGCAGAGATCCAGAAGCATGTAAAGACCATGCGAGAGCTCATGGACAAGAGTCCATGGAAATTTTCAAGTGAGGGATTATGATGCAGGAGTATCGCGAGTAACAAGCAAGCACAAGGACGGAAGACAGCTGGAGAGAACCAACGCACATTTTTGAAATATTTTGAAACATTAATGTAATAGTTGAGAGGAAGCACACTTAGATATTGTAAACAGATCTTGAGCGATCCTCTCTCATCTATAGTATATGAAGGCATTAATACATAAATTATGTGAGTAAGTAGATTTAAAGGCAGATTAGACAGTTTAGAGCATAGGAGGGAAAACTGATTATAGACACCCTCATCTTGTATAATTTTGTAACATTAGCAACCTTATCAATTGAGCATAGAGCACAGAGGAAAAAAAAATACATTCAGCTATTCTGAGAGAGATAAGAGAGTTGTATTTGAAAACACCCATGTACAGAAGTCCTGAATTAATACATGAAGCTTTGATTTAGACTTATGGTGTTGTGATATTCTCTGTGTATGTATGTTGAATGCTATGCTTATAGTTATTTTACTCTTTCTATTATGCATTTGTTGTTACGCTATGTATAATGATTTCTTGTTGAATGTTTGAAATATGAAAGAGAGAGTAAGGAATGAGTTTCAATTGTTTCTCAACCTGAGTGAGTAAAATTCTTGCAAGGAGTGCAGTGGAGTTTGTCCGCAAGGAGTGCATTAACAAGGGTTCAAATTTTTTATCTCTGAAAAACTCAGGAGGGATAACATTATTCTCATTCTCATGGAAGTGCAAGTTAAGCACAGGAGCCATGCAAGGTGTGCTCAGGCCAAGTAGAGTCTCAAGGCTTACAACCTGAGGGAATTGTTGAAAGGCTGTTATTGCAGGGAGTGCACAGAGTCGAAGAGGTTCAAATACTAGGGCATATTTGAAGAAGTGTCACAAGGAGTGCGTGAAGAATTTATCCCCAGAGTAATTGAGGATTTTCAAGCAAGCTCAGGAGGGATAGGGTCTTTGAAATTGTCAAAGAAAGGCTCAAGAGGGATAGTGCCTTGAAGTGTTGGAAGGAAGCGTAGCTAAGTTGTTTTGCAGGTGGAAAAGTTCCATGAAGGAATACCTTGTTCATTTCACTGGAGTTTTCAATGAGGCATTGAATGGTCATAATTCTATGAGGGGAATTCACGAAGTTCTGAGAGCCGTCAGATCTTGCAGAAGAGCAGGGAAGTTACAACAAGTATTCTTCAAGTGCAAGTTCAGGAGAAATCGAACTGTAGGATCCAAGTCAACAAGGGTCGTTGGATCACTCGTGAATTCTCACTTCAGGGATTCCTGAGTTGAAGGGTCGAAAAATTTGCACCAAGATTCACGAGATCACAAAAGTGCAAAGCCTCGATAGAGAGAGAAGTTCCGTTGTGGGGCCAGCATTAATAATGAGTCAAAATTCAACATTTCGGCATTTCAGAAGATAGGAGGTCGAGACGTTTGTCCTGATATTCTCGAAATCGCGAGATGCGATATAAGTATGGGGAAAGGATGTCGTCAACCATTTCGACGAATTGGAATTTCAGGTTTTCATAGTTGGAGAGTCGAGACACTCGGAAGGAAAAGTCACGAAGTCGCAAGATCCGAAGTCCCGACAACCCCGAAGTTGCGAGTTGCGACAAGGAGTATCGAGGAGTTCAGGATCTTGGCATTTCGGGTGTCAGCATACAAAGGAGACAACATTTTGGGAAGCGAAGTTGCAAAGTACTAAAGCTGGGCACGAGAGACATGTGGCAGTACCACAAGGTGGGCCCGGTTGATAGACAGGTAGACAAGCGTCGCCTAGTGGAAGGAGTCGGCATTCTGTTGACTTCTCGCATATCGGTGACTCACGAGATAAGAGAACGAGATATCAATGTTAAAACTCGTGAAGGGGTGAGTAGCAAGAGTCATTAGCGTTAAGCCTAGTTGGTGGTCATGCGCGGAGTGCGCTGACAAGGGAAGGAGCTATACCTGTATCGGCATTTCGGGTATCGTGAATTTGGAAAGGAGGAGTCGAGAGTTTTGACTCACTAACTTGGGAGATTGCGAGTTACGACAAGCACCTTTGGAATTAGGCCTTGGTCATAGCGCTATGGTCGCTTGGGAAAGGTGGATCTCACTCCTAGTGTTGTTCACACAGGGGAGCTTCTGAAAGGACCTGCGGATCGATAGGAAGGAGATTCCAGTAAGGAATCGAAAGATCCAATCCAGTTCAAAGGAGATAAAGAACGATCCTGTGAGAAAACATCGACCCGAGGGCCAATAAGGCATCTGCATCAAATATCAAGATGAATCTTGAAGGTTCTGTGAATCCTCTTAAGTATTTTCCTTACCCTTCCCTATCTATTTGTCTCAACAACGCCTCAGGTGAGACTTCTTCTCTTTGGAGGAGATGAAAATTCCAGCGCTCTAGACTACCTGGTACCTTTTGTTGGTAACCTAAGAAGGACCCTGGTCTGATAAAACTTGTGCCAACACCATCTACCCCACCTACTAATATTGTTCCAAAGAAGTTATTCAATGACAATTCAAGAGAAGTCAATGCTATTCTAGGAGGATTAACCAATCCAATATTTGTAAAGGTAATGCACTATAAGTCAGAAAAAGAGATATGGGACAAAATGAAGGTCATATATGAAGGAGACAACAAATTCAGGGAATCCAAACTGCAAACCTATAGAACTCAGTTTGAAAATTTGAAAATGAAGGAGGAAGAAAACATAGTTGAATATCTTCAAGGAGTTGATGGCATTGTCAATTCAATTAGAGCATTAGGAGAATAACTCAAAGACAAACCAATTGTCCAAAATATCTTGAGATCATTACCTATGAGGTATGATGCCAAAATTTCTATCCTTGAAGATAGACCAGATCTTGATAAGCTCACAGTGGATGAACTACATGGGATCCTCACAACATATGAGATGAGAACAGGATAGGAAAAACTAGCAAAAAGAGAAACAACCTTCAAGGCATAAAAATCAAGGAGGAAGCAGGAGTAGGTACGTAATGAAGACTTATCAAATATATCTGATGAAAAAGTATCTAACTTTATGAATAAACTCAAGAAAAGGATTGGTAAATACAAGGGGAAGTTTCCTCTGATATTCTTCAAATGTGGAAAAGTTGGAAACATTGCTAAAAAATGTCCATATCCCAAGAATGAGGATAGTGATGATGAAGAAATTCAAAATCATAAAGAACATAAGAAGGGTAAGACAAAGAAAAAAAGAAATACTACAAACAAAAGATGAATCTCTCCACCAAAGAAGACAACAACTCTTCTGAAGAAAGTGAATATGAAGATTTAGAACTTCTATTTATCGGAATGAACACTAAAAATAATGATGTAGATGATGAAGAAAACTCTGAATTTGAAGGAGACATATACCTATAAGAAGAACTGATTAGTTCTCTGGAGGAACTAAGAAATTACAAAAATAATAACAAGCTATCGAGAGCACAACTTCAAGAGTTTGAAGAATCACATCAATCAAAAGAAATAGATGCATCAAGAACCATCAAAGAATCATAACAGATCATCAATGATTTGAAGTCCCAACTTCTATAAGCTAAAATAATTGAATAAGTCATTTTAAAACAACTCAATGATAGATAACAAGTATGTGAGAAGCTAGAAGCTGAGATTGAGCTACTAAAAGGTGAACTTGAGAAAGAAAAGAAGGGATCAAAATTTGAAAATAGTTCAAATATATTGGATGAAATTCTCAGTAGTCACAGGTCACCAAACAATAAGACTGGTTTGGGATACACCCAAGACTCAACTTATACATCACAAGGATCTGTCAAAAGACCAATCAGTTATACATATGCTCTTAAAATCCACTTAAGAAGAGAATATAATAAGGCAAGGATGATTCCATTGGAAATCGTTGCAAATAAACATAAATCATCACCCCCTACTAAAGAAAAATATTACAAGAAGAATACAATCACCAGAAGAAATCCCTCTAACAGATATTAATAAATCTTCCTTGGATATTGCTATTCTTGCAATCATTTTGGACAAAAAGCAATACATTGTAAAGCCTATAGAAGGCAGAATCCAAAAAATGTCCAAAGAAGTATGAATTTCAATACAAATAAAATAAACTATAATTCGTTCTCTCCATTAAAATATTACAATATGGAATGCCTCAAATGAAATAACTATGTACATGAAGCTAGTGAATGTAGATTTTCAAAGTATGTCACAGAGATAAATATTCCCAACAATAAAAAAAGTATGGAAGAAAAAACAAGTAGAGAAAACAGAGTGTAAAGTAGCCCTGTATGCCAAAAACAAAGGATGTTAGTGATATATAGACAACGAATTTTCTAAACACATGAATGGATATCAAAGAAAATTTCTCACATTAACGAAGAAAGAAAAAGGAAAAGTCACCTTTGGAGATAATGTGTCAACCAAGATACTTGGAAAAGGCACTGTTAGCCTAGGGAATAACAAGGACAAAGAAGAAAATGTACTTTTAGTAGAATATATTAAGCCTAATATCCTATGTGTAAGTCAAACATGTGATCAAGGACACATACTTACCTTTGATTCTCATAAATGTGAGAGAAGAAGAGAATATACAGGGAAGCTAGTGGCATTTTCACTAAGAACATCCAACAATGTGTACATCCTTGACATGGAAGGAGAATAAAAATGTTGTTTAGGTCAAGAAGATGAAAGTTGGCTATGGCATAGAAATTTGGGACATATAAGCTTTGAAAACTTAATCAAATATAATAAGAAGGAGGCATTAAGTGATCTGCCAAATATTATAAAGCCTTCAAATCCTATTTGTAAACACTGTCAAATAGGGAAGCAAAAAAAAGTCAGGTTCAAGACAAAAGAGCATTCTTCATCAAGACCCTTGGAGATTATTCACACTGACCTATGTCATCCTAGTATAACTAAAAGTATACATGGATAACGTTACTTTATGTTGGTCATTGGTGACTACACAAGAATGAAATGGGTATACTTTCTAAAGGATAAATCATAAGCCTTTGAAAAATTGAAGGCATACAAAGCCTTTGTAGAAAATGAAATAGATCTCAAACTTAAATGTCTGATATCAGACAATGGAGGAGAATTGACCTCTAAATATTTCATTAAGCTTTGCGAAGATCATGGAATCAACAGACAATTTTCAGCTCCTAGGACTCCTCAACATAATGGAGTGGTTGAAAGGAAGAATAAAACTATCTAAGAAGATGCAAGAACCATGATAAATGAAGCCAAACTTCCAGATACGTTTTGGGGAGATGAAATATACACAACAATTCACATACTCAATCGAGCACAATTGAGACCTAACCATGACAAAACACCTTGTGAACTATGGTTTGGTAGGTCAACATCAGTGAAACACTTGTGATTCTTTGGAAGTAATTGTTACATAAAAAATGATGAGGATAATCTAAGGAAATTTGACCCAAGATTAGATGAAGGAATATTTATAGGATATTCACCTAAAAAAAGGCTTATAAATTTTATAACCTAAGACTACATAAAATGGTAGAAAGTGCCAATGTAAAGATAGATGATCTAAAGTTAAGACAAGTCATACCCCAAAACATATAAACATATGATAATAAAAGTGATGGAGAATATCATAATGAAGAATTTGATGAACAAACTCAAGAAAATGAACCCCACACTAATGATGAAGGTGACAAACAAACACCCTTTCCAAAATCCACATCAAAAAGGGTTCAAAAGTATCATCCTGAAAGTCAGATTATTGGAGATAAAAATGTAGCAGTGGAAACAAGAAGGAAACTCGCATTTGATTCAAAAAAAGCAATGTTATCCCTGATAGAACCTAAGTCATTTAAATAATCCAGGAAAAGTAAATATTGGATAAAATAAATGGATGAATAAGTAGACCAAATAGAGAAGAACCGGACTTGGGAACTAGTTCCAAGACCCAAGGACAAGAATGTGGTAGGAACTAAGAGGAAATTCAAGAACAAACTCATTGAAAATGGGACGATCATAAAGAAAAAAAGTCAAATTAGTATGCAAGGGATATGCCCAACTAGAAGGTATTGATTTTGAAGATAATTTTTCTACAGTACCAAGACTTGAGTCCATCATAATGTTCCTGGCATTTGCATGCTTCAGAAATTTCAAAATTTGTCAAATGGATGTCAAGTCAACATTCCTTAATGGAACACTAAAAGAAGAAGTATATGTCAAGAAACCAGAAGGATTCATGTTAAAAACAAATCATAACTATGTGTGCAAGATAAAAAAGGCCCTGTATGGTCTTAAACAAGCCCCCCGAGCATGGTTCTCAAGGCTTGATTAGTACCTACAAAAACAAGGTTATAAGAGAGGAATTACTGACAACAACTTATACATCAAAGTTGAGAATCAAAACATGATTTTTGTGGTGGTATATGTAGATGACATCATATTTGGAATTAATCTTACTATACTAAGAAGAAATTTTGCAACCAAATTGCAAGAAGAATTTGAATGTCTATGTTGGGAGAACTGTCCTTCTTATTAGGTTTACAAGTAACTCAAATAGAAAAAGGAATATTCATTTCCCAATACAAATATATCAAGGAAATGATAAATAAATTCCAAATGGAAGACAATAAACCTATGAGTACTCCCATGGTCACTAAACGTAAACTAATCCTAGAAGATGACTCACCAAAAGTGGAACAAACTATGTATAGATAAATGGTTGGAAGTATGTTCTATTCAACAACAACAAGACCTAACATCATGCAGGTTGTAGGACTCGTGGGTATATTTCAATATGCACCTAAATAAACTCACTTAAAAGAAGTAAAGAGGATATTCAAATATCTTAAAGGTACCTTAGACCTTGAATTATGGTCTCCAAAAGATAAATACTTCAATCTAACTACAAAAATTGATGCAGATTGGGTTGGTAGTATAGATGATAGGAAAAACATCAGTGGAGGAGCATTTCTTCTAGGATAATTCCTAGTAGCATCACTAGGTAAGAAACAAACATCTACATCACTGTCTACAACAGAGGCATAATACATTGTCGTTGCATATTTCGGCACACAAGTTCTTTGGATGAAGCAAACATTAGAATATTTACAAGTAATATATGATCATCCCATTATTGTTAAATTTTTTTGATTATTTGGGTTGGTTTTCATTGATGTCAACCCTTGAAGAAAGTCTGGTAGCAAATTCCGGTAGCACAAAGATTTGGGTAATGGAACCAAGTTTGTCTTATGGATAATAGTATGAGTTTTGATATATTTGCAGGAAATACTATACTATATGGATAGTACATGTCATACCATTTCTAGTGGTATGTGGAACTTCACATAATTCCTCATAGTTAGAGAGTTATGGAAATGTGAAGTTGGAGAACCCTCATGAGTAATCTAGAAGCCCCAAAAGGTCAAAGTAGTCAAAGTGGTTGAAAAGAAGAAATTAGTTAAATAATAAAGTGAATTGATGAGAGTGTACTATAAGTCAAAGGGGATACAAAAGAAATTATTTAAATAATAAAGTTAATGGAGAAATTACTAAGTGAACAAGTGGTTAGAAGTGGGTTAGCCCTAAAATAAGGAAAGTGGGTTAAG